>JAJJHQ010010246.1:564326-585737 GCA_021223825.1 Drosophila ironensis
AATTCTTAGCTCTCTTGAAGAAGGAATTGCTTTGCTCGCTCTTGCAAAAGGAATCACACATGCCGTTGCCTTGGCAAGGTGCGGGTTAATAAGATATAATAAATATCTGCTATATTTATTATCCGATCAGGACATAATTTCGCATGCACGTGCTTGGCGATCAGCAGACTTTGCGGACCTAAAATTATGTCTCTATATATTACCATTTCGGAGATATTTCGTTTTTTTTTTGCAAATACGAGGGCGGAAAGGGACAGTTTATGCAAATCTGCATACAGTTTTATGCAAATTACGAAGGCGGAAAGGGGCGTAGCAAAAATTTGAAATGAACTCGACCTTCGTACACATATAACGGACCTAAAGCAAAAAGAATTACACCTCTAGCTTTTACCATCTTCGAGAACGTCGTGTATACATACAGACGGACAGACAGACAGAGAGACAGACAGACGGACAGACAGGCAGACGAACAGACAGACGGCCATGGCTAGATCGAGTCGGCTGTTCACGCTGATCAAGAAAATATATACTTTATAGGGTCGGAAACGCTTCCTTCTCCCTGTTACATACATTGCACAAAGTTAATATACCATTTGTACCTTAAGGTACATGGTAATTGTATTGCGTGGGCCTCAAACTATTACGCTCAGTTTGCCAGTAATTTGTTGCCAATGGAAAACTAAGACTTTAAGAATTAAAACTTAAGATATTACCACCTAATCGATTCTTAGAAAAAACATCCGAAAACCCAAGAAGTCAATGAAAAATCATATCATAGTGCGCGGATTGTGTCCAATTTCTTGGAAATTTAGTTTATGGGATGAAAACTGAAAGAGTAACCCCCATTTTTAGTTCCCAATTGAAAGACGTAAGTATTCCAGTTTTTTGTACGCTATATGTATTATTGGTAATTTATTTAATTGTCATTTACAATAGTTTTGGAGACCGAACGTTTTATGTAAATATATATTAATAGGCTTATAAGGGTTTCATTCTTTATTTTTAATTTCGGCTTAATGACGTAGGGATTATTAGTTTTTATTGGCTGACAGTCGATTATAAAATCGCAAAATACAATTTTTACCTTTCATTCGTTTAAACAAAGACCATCGTAAAATCTATTTTAAAACTTTTGTTTATATTTTTGTTTAGGGTTTAGGTTTTTCCTATTTATTTTGCTCTGCTCGAGTGATTGATCAATTGGATTTTAGCTTAGGATATAGGCTATATATCTAAACTGACTGCAGCTGTTAACAATGGGATTGTTGTTTTAGATCGATCTTAACTCTGATTACAATTCTGGAAGCCAACTCCGGGGAGCGGCTCTATATTTAGGCCCGGAAAACAGTTTGATCGCGTATATAAGTGTATACCGTTTAATGCTACATTAGGTTCATCTTTATGCTCGCATATTATATACTTTTGGTTTGCAGATACATTCGTAACTATGTGTTTCTGTGTTTGAACGTAAAGGAGCGATGTCTTCTTATTGCAGTTTATATGAATTTACACTTACACTTCGCCTTCCGACCGACAAACCAACTTAGAGATTATAGTATTAATTTGAGAAACTAATTAAGGCCGTCTCGAAATCACTACAGCATCTAAAAAAAGGAGTAAATCTATGTTTTCGCTTGCTCTAAGCGACTTAGCACTCGATGGCGAATCAAAGGTCTAGAAAAAGCTAAGGTATAGCTGCTATGCCGATATGAACTTAATTTGCTGCCACATTACTCGTATGTATATAGATTTTTGGGCTCTTTTGACTAGATTCGATAGTTGTGGATGAGTGTTCTTATATATGTAGAATTATATATAAATCTTATGCATTTGCACTGGTATTTGTTTTAGTTTGTGTTATGTGTAATGACTAGGCAAATTATTGAAACTGTGAGAAAGAGCGAAGTATAAGTGTCCGTACAATGTCCGTACAAGTGGACCTACATCATACATTGTTTGAATGTAAGTACGTTTTCAGCTTATTTTGAGATTACATGTTGCTTGGGTGTACTTATATAAGTTTTCCACTTTATTATCGTTTTGTTTTATCTTCGTCAGAATAAGAAGTTAATATAATGTGTAAGTATTCTATGTATCTAAGAGAGAGCAGTATTCAAAAATGTGTGTGTTGTGTTGTCGCTTGGTGTGGAATTGAAGAAAAAAAAGAAAACGTTCTATGTAATTTGGTAATTTTGCAGTTTCGTTTATCATTGTTTATCATTAACCGTTTATCGTTTATCCTCTATCATTTAGAATTTATCCATTAAGCATCCCGTCTTCTTATCGGCACTAAGTTTCGCAAGTAATGTCTTAAATACTTCTTATCGGTTATAGTCTTTCAACGTTAGAAATAAAAAACAAAAAAACCTACCAAAATATAAACAGCTAAGGTGTCCCAGCTGCCCCCAGCATCGCACTGGAGGGTGTAGCCCAACCTCTGAGGTGGAAATAAAATAATTATTGTCCACCCCCCGCCCACTGTCGAGTTGTTAACACGCGCGTGTATGCATTAATCATTAATCATTAATCATTATTAATAATCTCTATTTGTGTACTTGCTAACGCGTAAATCCTAATCGTAAATCGTAAATCGTAAATCTTCTGGGATTACACATTATAGTTTTGGTCTAGCGCTTCGTACTGGTAAAGTTTTCAACGTATCACTTATCACTGTGACTTCATTATTCTGGTTACACAATAATTCACCTTTCTTGTAATATTTCGCATCTACATTGTGTTTTTGTTTTCTATACTTTCTTGTAGCCGGAAGGAAGATAAATGGCTTGAGCAACCCCGTTTACTTAGCGATTTATGTTATGTTTTCTTTTGTATAGGGTTTCATTTTTGTATCCGTATCAGTGTATCAGTATCAGTTTCGATTTGTTATTTGTTCTTCTGGTTTTAGCATATTTGGAATTCATTGATAAACATAATATATACTTGTATATACTTGTATATTATATATATGAAGGTATGTATGTAGGAAAAGTCAGGCAACTAAGCAACTAAAACAAAAACTAAAGTGAGTCGAGCACCCATGTCTATGAGGATGAAATTAGTTTGTTTGGTAAATACAATATATATATATTTGTATGTGTGTATGCACTGGATGTGTGTATATATATATATATATACTATATCTCACTGATTTGCATTGTAAAGAAACTTCTTGTTGTTGTCGTATTTGGGTAAGTACGTCTAATATTGAACAATAATTAGCTGGGTTTCTAAAAACCATTGTCTAACCTATAACCGCTTCAAAATTCAAAATGTACTTCTCAATATATACTGGTTGTATTATTGTTAAAGAGTTGAACAGTTTCGTTTCTTGCTCGCTACAGTTAATATAGAATTAAGTGAAGTTTCTATATGTATATATATTTAAATATATAATTTCATTTTGTATGCTTTTCGCTTGCTTCGTAGTGGCTATTGGCTTGCATTGCAATAAAAAAATGATATTTCAGAAACCCCAATGTTTTGCCTGCGCGCACTTAATCTCCTTTTTCATTTTCATTTTCATTTTAATTTCCACTTCGATTTCGATTTCGATTTCAATTTCGATTTCGGTTTCGATTTCCATATCCATTTTCTCGTTTTAACGTTTTCATTGTAAAATTTCTTATTTGAAAATCTATTGTAGACAAGCAATGTTAAATACATTATACATAGTTATTCTTTAAAATTTCCTCTCCTTGTTTTTGTTTGCCTATATATGTAGTTTTAATTAATTTATTTTGTTTTTCTGTTTTTCTGTTTTTTGTTTTTGGGTTATTAGCTGATGCTGCTTCTCATTATCTTATCATCTTTTTTCGTTTCTCGTTTTGTCTTTGTTAACATAGAATATTTAAGAATGGATAAAATGCAGCTATGCTGGAAGTACTAGTAAAATTTAGTATCACAGTATTTTATATAAGATCAACTCTTTGTTTATCCATTATATGCTTGCTGTATTTTATGCAAATATTACCTACTCTCCTCATACGGGTGTGTACGCGGTGTGTGCCATGCCATGGTATATTATGTACGTAAAATTTATAAACAAGTAAAGCAGGAATACTAACGCGTCAACCTTGGCCAAAAAATATTGTACACGAATCACAATGAAATGAATGTTGGTTGGGAAATCGGGGAATACTAGAGGGGAACACCGATTCGAGGCATGACACTCGGAGTGCCCTTGCTCTGCTCTGCTCTGCTCTTGCTCTAACATGTCATGCGGTCTTTTTCGTTTTCAGGGAATCGATTCTTTGCCTTTTTCATCTTGTAATTGGCAAGGGGGAAGGAAATAAAAAATATAGCAGATAAAACAGATCATGTACAGCCACTGAAGGCACTCAACAAAAGTTGTACAAACGTTGATTAGTTTTGTATAAGATTAAGACTAGTACTCGCGACACTAAACTACGGAAAGGACGATTTGACTTCTCATGCTCATTTTCAGTTCATAGGTCTCTAAGTACTAGCCCACAAAAAAACCCCATATTATCTTGTTTTCGACGAGCAATCAGCAAAAAATTATTGGCAGTGAAACCAACTAAGAAGCTTTTGTTTTTGTTTGTTTTTTTTTCGATTTTTTTCATTTTTTGATTTTCATTTTTCATTTTTGTTAATACATTTTATGGAAGAAATCAGAGGAAGCAGTGAATGCGGGAAAAATAGCAAAATGACTGGTATTCTGCTGGCCAAAAAATCTAATACATTATGAGAGACTGTCTACAAAGTTTAATGCAAAATGACGTTACAAGCTTTTTGCATTTGCAATTGCATTCGCTTTTGCGTTTTTGGTTTCAGTTTCGTTTTGTTTGTTGTTTGTAGATTTTGTAACTAATCTATTCGTACGTATTCGTAAACTCACTACATTCGTAGGTGATTTCCATTAACTAATCTTGTAATTACAAAGAAATCTAAATAACCTTTAGTTAATTAATAGTTTTCGTTTATCTTTCATTTGTTTGATTTGATTTTTTTGTTTTCCTTTTACTTTTTTTGGTATATAGTTCAAGTCTCTTTCTAACCAAGAACATAGTATGGTAGTACCTTTTCAAAAAGTCGAATGAAAGCGCTTAATTCATGATTAGAAGAAAAATTGTATGTGAAAAATATGTAGATTCATTCGCCCTAAGATCTACGTTAAATGTATATATAAAGCGTGGATTTGTTATAATATTTAATATGTCGTTGCAACAACATACGTTACTTAAGTGTAAACAAAATCAATTCAAGATCCATGTGTTTTCTCTGTTCGAACAATATGTTACAATATATTTTTGCTTGCTCTTGCTTTTATTTTGTTTGCTTTCGTATTCAGTTTTGGTTTTGGTTTGGTTTGGTTTCTTGCTTGAAAACTTAAAAAATCCAAAACAGTTTTTTAATATCAACTTTAGGCTTTCACATAAATACCTCGTATTTCATTTCTTGCTAGAAATTTTTTCAACTGATTTTGTGTTGTTTTTGAGGGAAAACTTGGAAACGAAGAAGTTTAATTTAAAAAAAAAGATTAAATAAATAAATAAATAAATAATTTAAAAAACAATTGAGAACGGTTATATGTTTCCACCTGATGAATGGATCATCTGCAATGTTTATCCATGTTCTCTAAATCAGGTGGAAACCGAGAACCGGGTATTAATAGTCGAGACCATAATCGTTCTTGTTATTTCGAAGAATCGGGTATTTAAATATGGCAATAAAAAGCAATTCAATTCATTCGATTGATTCAAAAAAACGCCATAATACTCCTTTACTCAGTTCCAGCATAAGAACTACATTCTATTCGTTAAATATTCCCATTATTCGAGCATTAGCATCTTTGTGCTTGCACAAGGTTATGGTTGTGGTTGTGGTTGTGGTTGTGGTTGTCGTTCTGGTTTCGAATTTTCGCTGTGTTTGCACGAAACTTAATTTGCATGTGTTACTATAAGTTATTGCTTCTAAATCTATTAATTGCTTGGCGTTTCGTTTGTCTTTTATTAACATATTTCCTGTCGGTAGCGCGCTGGCTGAATGCAGTCATTCGTTGAGCCCGAACTCATCCTGTTCTATCGGTTTCTTCAGCCAGCTGCCCAGGTCCTCGCGCTTGAAGGCGGAGAACAGCTCTAACTTTGCGGTCTGCAAATAACATTGACATCGTACAATCAATCCATCAACCACAAATAGACAAACTTTGTCTAACGCTCACCTGATAGTCTTTGACGTTGGCCTTCGTTTGGCCGTAGTCTGTGGTTACCTTGCGGACGGAGATGCCCGGCAGGTTCTTCATCAGGAATCCGTATTTAACGAAGAACGCCTGCTTGGTGATGCGCGACACCTGACCGCCAATGGTGCGGCCGGTCAGCGAGTTGACCACCTCCAGTTCCGTGTCCCCGATGGTCCAGTTGATGCCGAAATTGGGTGCCTTGGCCTGGTTGCGCGGCTCGGCCGACGTCACCAGGGCCAGGCGGGGTTTGTTCAAATGATAGGGCGGCGGCAGGCCCTGAATGGACTTCTCGATCCGGCCGCACACGGCCCGGTACATGTGCTCTGGGTGCAATAGACTGCCCAGCACAATAGAATGCAGGTACACTGGCTCAATTATGGAAGACAATAGGGAACCCTGTATACCCACAATGTTCCAGCGTGCGATCTTGTCCGAGCACGACATTGTGAGCAGGCGTTGACCCTGTTTTAATAAAGAAATACAAATAAGTTATATGTTTTTATATCTTCAGATGGGTTTATTAGCTCTTGACAACTATTCTTGTTATAAGTCTGCAGGTATAACCCAATAAAAACCATGAAACTATCATAACCGTAACTTAATCTGGAGAGTATAATGAGCATAATCTATGAGTATCGTTTTTAGATGCTCATACGGACATACGGACATGACTTATTCGACTCGACTGCTGATGATAGTTAAATAAACTATGGTATTATTTATTAACTTGCCTGCAAGACACCATCCCAAGTCTGGATGCCATCGCTACTCTTCACTGGGATCGTTCCTTCGCCGGATTCGATTTTGGTACGCAATTGTCCACGGGCTTTCCTGTTTGAGCGTTAAGGTTTTTGGGTTTTCGATTTCGATTTTCGGAATTTTTCATGTGTTTATGGGCGCGCGGCAGAGTGTGGAAATGGATGTGAAAAAAGAATTATTTTGCTGGTTTAAAGTAGGTTATTTCGGTACATGCCAAGTCGTATATTGGTAACAAAAACAGTTGAAAGTTGAATGGGGGAGGTGGCTTACAGATATAGACAGAACGAGAAATATTCACATTACAACTAAAGTGGGCAATGGCCAAGTTTCATACAAATTTCGCTTATACATCTAACATACACCTCAATAGCAACACCTGATGCGACTGAATGGTACAATTTTGTGATCAAAATTTTGCAAACAGCTCTTGGCTGCGTGTATTGTAAAATTCCATGATCCTTGCGGCCAGATTGGATAACATTTTGGGGGACTTACAATAGGGATTTCACGGTTCAATAACAGACGGACAATGGGCTTTTAGATCGATTGATAATATATAGTATATTTATCATACTCAGAGGAACAAGAAGGTAACGAAAGCAAAAACAAACAAGAAGGAGAAACTTAAGAGTACCCGGAATCAAGGTTGATTTATACATTCATGCTTGTGTTCAGATTTGATAATGCCAATATATTCATACATGTATATATATACTATGTATACAGGCATATATTATATATCATGTATATATATATTAATGGCATACAAACAATTTGCTGTCTCTTCACTGCATTTCCCAGACTTTTTTGTTGTGTTTTGAATTATTTGGTTTTTTTGATATAGTACATGTATCAAACGTACAAATGACTAAAAATTCGTTTTTCTACTTAATTCTGTTTGGTTTTGTACTGTTCAATTTGTTGTGTTTTGTTTTTACAATTTTGAAAGTGTAAGTATAGGAAACATATAAGTAATTCTGTTAAATAGTAGCAAGTATTCATAAAAATATATCGATTGTACCAACCTATTTGGATGTTTATCAACACCTGTGTCGTTTTCGTGAGGACTAAATATCCGTGCATCCCCACAAGGTGCTGTATTAATATACAAATGGAAATGTACCCCGGATTTTAGTTTATAAGGGTATTGCCCATCAGTATTCCTCACGAAAATCGACTGATATGCCGTTGCTAAATTTAAGAGAAAATTGAATAAGTAATCAAATATAAATTAAATTATAACGTTTTTAGATTGAGATGTCTTGTAAATTTGCATTCTTTTCATTAATACACATGGGTGGTATATATATGAAAAGAAGTTCAGGGCAGTGGCAATACAAAACGAATGCAAAACTCATTTGGATGTTGCAATCAAAGGTGGTAAAGCATAAAGTCTCTGATTCGAGTACCGTTCGTATACCTTGGTATACATGTACAACTTGCTTGTGATTGGGTAGTGCAAATCAAATTTTAAGATAATTCAAAATATATATCTTTTTGGTGTAACTAGGGGTTGCTAAATTGCCATAAAAAGCTCAAAAAAAAAACTTTTACTCATACAGTTCGCTGGAGTTCTTGACAATTTTGTTTTCCAAAAAAAATAAGATAAGGTAAGCAAATAAAAAAGATGTGGGGACTATAAATCGGTAGAATTTCTAGAACCTTTGCTTGGGAAACCTTAAAAGTACAAATGTTTTGGTTATATATTTTAGCGTGCCCATTAACTAACAGTAGGTATAAAAAAAAACATGTTACACAGAAGACTAAAATGATATAAGGCTTTTGATCAACCGGTGGAGATACGATTCTTACGCACTTTGGCTGACAAAACCGTACACTTTCGTATATCTAAATGCTATTCTATATATACGTTTCGAACTGATCCTTAGGCTAGTCAAGTTGATTGGATAAATAGGTAGTTAGAACGTGGCTTAGGCATCAAACAACTATACCCTGATTGCATTGGAGATCCAGTTGGGCGTACAAGTACTTCAGCAGACAGCGCCGGGAGACAATTTCGGCATGGGAATCGTTCAGAACAGCTCCGTTCACGCTCATATGTTCACCGCTCACGCACTTGGTGCCCGTCGATACTGAAATGACCTGTTCGAATAGACACGGGTGTGCGATTTTTGTGTTAAAGATTATTCTCGATGTGATTGTGCACCTAGCTAGTGTTTGCAACTCACTTTGGCCTCGCAAAAATTCATGTTTTCAGTCATCACGATGCCCGCCAATACCTTTCGCCGCGAGTACGCCTCCTGGCCCTTGATCACCTCCATGAACTTCTCGAGCACCAGGCGTCCAATGGTGTCCGCATGGATCTGGGGCAGCTCCATCGACGAGGACTTGTCGTCGATCGGCAACGGCACGTTCTTCTGTGGCACCACCATGGGGCTGTACGAGATGTCGCACAGCGAGGCCAGGGCCGCCTTGGCAGCCGCATTCTTGGCCAGCTTCTTGGAGGGACCTGCGGAAATCGAGGTATTAGTATAATTAATGTACTGCCATTGTTCTGTCGAAATTTCGAACGGATAGGAGCCAAATTGTGGAAGTTATGAGTGTTTTACAATGCCCATTCAAGGCTCAAGAGGAAGTTTCTACTTCATTTATAAAGATTTGTTTTTTTGTGAATCTTTTTATAAGGCATTTATTGAATATTTTTAATTGAAATGCTATTTCTAATTGAAACGTACTTGGATATAAAGATTGGAGATCTACAAGGATGAATCTATTTTTGGATTGATTCTTTTTATTCAAGCACTTTGACCAGGCGCGCATACATATTGGACTTATAAATAGGCATTGATTTAGATACCTCCCAGCGTGTACTACATACCTGTCCCATCGAATCGTTTCTCGTTGATGGTGACGGTCATCTTGAAGCGGCAATTGTTTTGGGCTCCATCGATGTTGATGCAATCGAAGTTGACGTCGTTGAAGAGCTCGTAGAGGAGCATTACGGGGCCCTTGTCAGGGACCTTCTTCTGTCCATCCACGGTAATGGCATTCTTTCCTATATCTGGCAATAGAAATCGAATTTTAGTCAAATCCATGGAGTTACTAATACTAACTAATACCACAGGCACACTCCCATCACACGCATGATTATAACACGAACAAATTTGGAAAAGTCATTAGAAAACACTCAAAAGCATTAAATAAGTTAAAGTCTAAATGGTTTAGGAGCCAAATTATCTACGAACAAATACTATTATACACATGTTGTGTAGAAAGAGGTGAAAACAAATTGTGAGTATTTAGTATTAAGTTAAAATATTAGAAACAACAAGTAGAAAGAGGCTGTAGTTGAAATTTCTCGAAAACGGGATACCATGTACCTATACTGCATTACATGGGGCATTTGTACTGGCGAGGGGTCGTATCTTCTATATTTATTGTCCGATCTGAATGGTATTTTGTAAATATATGGAAGCTATTCAGAGGATTTGTTTCTATAAAAATTATGACTCTAGATTTTACCATCTCGGAGAACGACGTGTTCAGATGGACGAACATACGGACATGGCTATATCGACTTGGCTGATGATGCTGATAAAGAATGTACGGACGGACATGGCTATATCGACTAGGCTGTTGATGCTGATCAAGAATAGGCGAACCCCTCGCCAGACGGACGGACAAACGTACGGACAGACAGACATGGCTATATTCAGTTGGCTGTTGATGCTGATTTATGGGGTCGAAAACGCTTCCTTTTGCCTGTTACATACATTTGCACAAGCTTAATATACCATTTGTACTCGTACTTTAAGGTTCATGGTAAAACAAAGCAAAAAATCGTTCCGATCCTGTTTCCATTTCCATAATTCCTGGGATTTGATTGTTCTGATTTAATTTCGTGTCAAAATTGAAGCAATCACAAAATGCAAATTAATTACAAACAATGGCACAACACTCAAAAGCTACAACAGATTAAGTATTTACTATATTTCTGTATTTGTGTTATGTAGCCAAAAACCGGTGATTTAGATGTATTTTCTTACGGATTTCGTTGGACTATTTAACGAAGTTTACTGTGTGCAAAAGTCAATCTACCGGCTCGGGTTCGGGTTCGGGGGGTTTCGGGGGGTTCGGCTTTCGGCATTATTAGGGTGTAAATAATAAATAAAAATAATCAAATGATCAAATGAACAAAAGAAACTTAACTATATAGGTTCGACTCATGCAAAGGTTTGGGTTGAAGATGCTCAAGCGGGTTATTTGTCGTTGCCAATTCGATATCCTTTATGCGCTCGAATATATCGGTTTCGATAATGGATTTATTACCGTTTTCAGTTAAATGTTCGTCACTGGTAAAGTCCAGGTTGCCCGCTGGTTTCAGGGGCGACAGAACGGCTCCGTCCTTAAATTGAATAAAGCTTCTGAGAGCAGTTGCAGCGGCTTCGATGCGGGCCACTTTTTTACTGCGTCCCTGGCCCATGTACTTCTGTCCATCGACCTGCGAAAATCGAAGGCAAAATGTTAAATGTGAATTTCGAAATTGAAAACGGATATTAATCACTAGCAGCAGCCTATCTCGGCACATGGAGGTTTCATTGATTTTTGGTAGCCAAACAACCCGTTGTCTCTCCCCGGCCGCGCGCCTCGATTTGCATAGCAAGTACGTGATAACCGCACAAGTTTTTCAGGTCAAAGGATGGCCAACAACTTGAAACAATTGTTTTGCTTTATTGCATATACTAGTTGCATTTAATGTGAGGCCCCCAATGCTTAACGGTTCGGTGTCATGCACACTTTATGGCCATTTATCGTGCATGTTACCCCCATTGATCCATTGATGTGTAATTTCCAGGCAGTTTGGTCGCGTGGAATAGCTAAGCTACACACTCTCGTATTCCATAGCCCCATAGCCCCATAGCCCCACAGCCCATATCGTATGTCGGACAAATGTGAGAGGGGACACTGATTTCCGAATATTATGGCTTTGTTTTTTACGATTGTCTCATGTTTATGCAAATCGCGCAGATCGATGGGAGACACATTACTGTGCCCCGCCGTGTGGGCGTTGCTGCTTTAAAGATTTCAAGATATATATGGTTAGGTGGAGGAAGAAGGATGACTTACCTCAACGGATATTGTGAATAATGGTGCGTGCACCGGACCAGTCTGTGACTCCAATTTGTAAATCAGTCCATGTCTTAACTCATTTAGCATTGCCACCGTATTCTTCGGCTGCGGTATGCGCTCCTTGGTTGCCTTTTTCTTGAGAGCAACTGCAGCGAAAAAAAAAAACAAAAAAAGGGAAAACAATGAGTAGATCGCGTGTCCGAGACACAATGGCTTTATGTCAGTTTCCTCGGCAAGTGGAAAAGTTCTGGGGTCTTTTTGTTGCTTTGTAGCACCAACTTACCGGCATACTTTGGCATATCATAGCGGCGCTTTTGGGCCGACTTTCGATTGTAGCCATTCATGTTCACTTCGGCTGGTGTTGTCACCGACTATTTGGGAATACATTACATTATCATTATTTTCAATACATCGGCCAATGATCTAACATATTTGGGCAATGGGGGGCAATCACAAATGGACGTGTACAGTACAACGAAAAGCATTCAAACATCCTTCAAAGGGTGACCTTTGTTGGTTTTTGATTTTACGATTTTACACACAACATCAATACTAATATAGACAGTTATAACAAGACACAGGATATGCAAGAGTAGGTACTAAAACCTGCACTTAAGCCTACCACCCCCCCTTTTCGATGGCTCAACTCACGTAACGCGACGACCAGTGGGGCATCCCGAAGCGTCGCTTGAAGAAACCCTGCGGCCTTTTGGCCGGAAAAGCCGAGTGGGCCGTGTGGGCCGAGTAATGCTGCTGGCGCTGGTAGAAGACCGAGGAATACCTGGACACCCCCCGCATCGCGTTCTGATAGGGCTTGAAGCGCCCACGACCGGCCTTATAGTACATCGGATACATGACTTGTATCGGAGGGATGGCTCACAGAAATCTCAGAAAAGAAAATTAAGCCGAGAGCTGACGATCAACAGCGTCGAGAAGCCAGCAACTGAATGACGAATTTCGAGTTTCCCAGCTAGGCACTGACATTTAACTGACAACGACAAAAGCCAACTGAGGCTAATTTTATAGAAGGAAGACTGAACTGAACTGAACTGAGCTGAACTGAACTGAAATTATTAAAAACTAAAAAAAAAGGAACAAAATAAAAGCATATGCCCACATACAGTGTTGTGGCTGTGTTGTGGCAACACAATTTATGTGTCGTATAGATAATTTGCGCGGCTAGCTGCTTATTTCGAGAATCTCGATATTTTTATACCCTTTTGAAGGGAAACACACACTTGCGGTTGTCCGTTTCGAGTCCTCACAGGCAGAAGAGGTTGGTTCGGAAAAAACCTGGGGAAAATTCATAGGGTGTTTCGTATTCAGAGAACACAACCTTTGCCTCAATGGCATCGCAAATGCATTTATTTTGGTGGGGTCGAGATGCATCGCCACTGATAACACCCGATCGCAGTGCCAGAACGTATTAATGAAGAGTCCAAAGCCAACGGCATGAACGAAATTACATTAAAAAAGAAATTTGGATGCCGGTGGAGCGGTTATTGCTGCAGCAGCTGCGGCAACAACTCAGGGATGCATGAGTTGCATTTGCGCATCAAGAAATTCTGCACTTTTGCAGTGCTGCAGTGCTGCAGTGCTGCAGTTCTGCAGTAATCAACGCAGCGCTTTCGAAAATAAATGCAGTCCGTTTGGGTGAGTTGGATGGATGGATGGATGGTTGGACGGATGGGTGATCGAGAGTGCACTTATCCCTCCGGGACACGCGAGATGCAAGATCTGTTTGATGGGCTCGAGAATATTTTTGGCGCTTTTGGAGGAACCGACGCCTTCATTGGCGTGGGCGTCGAGCGTCGATCGTCGAGCGTCGAGCGTCGAGCGCCGAGCGGCTCGCGATCTGTCCAAAGGCCATAAATCTGGATGAATAGTGTGAAACGAGATTATTTGTCGCATTAGTAAAAGGTGCCAGCGCAGATAAACAGGCCGTCCGATAAAAAATAGAGTGTTTGAAACCTGATAACATGCTTTAATCGCCAGCCAAAATAAGTGTACAGCAAATAAGTGTACAGCAAATAGGCCGCGGTGCGTATTGCGATTGTTTCGGAAAACAATTCAAAGCATTTGGCCAGCACCTGTGAGTGTCCGTCCGCTGGTGAGTGGCTAAGAGTCTCTAAGTGTACGAGTATTATCAAGATCAGCCCCCCGAATTGAAGGGGCCAACATTGCTCTACATGCAAACGGGCAAAAATAAAACAAACAGCCAGAAGGGCCCACCAATTAGCCACGAGAGAGCATGCAAACCAAAAACTAATGCAATTCAAAATATTTGTGCAATCGAAGATTCCTTGCGGCAGGCAGGATCTATAATCTATAATTGGAAGGCCCACGGTCGCCTCCTGGCAGCCCAAAACCAAGAATAAAGTTGTCGTCTTTGGGGGGGAAAACTGGGGGAAAACTGAGGGAAAATTGTCTCTAGCATCGCATGCAGGCCGTGCATTAAGGTGTCACAAACAAGGCGGGGAAAATAATACTATACACACAAGAATAGAGTTTAAACGACACGGTTGGTTTTCGTCTACTTACATGCTGGAGAGAATTGTTATTTTCGCTGCTCAACATGACTTTGGAATCGGGTGTCACGCTGCTTTTTATGCATA
Organism: Drosophila ironensis; assembly: GCA_021223825.1. Classification (NCBI taxonomy): domain Eukaryota; kingdom Metazoa; phylum Arthropoda; class Insecta; order Diptera; family Drosophilidae; genus Drosophila; species Drosophila ironensis. Next base: position 578,991 of record JAJJHQ010010246.1, read on the forward strand.
TATCTTTGGTGAAATTTGGTCTGAGGTGCTCTTGAATTTGGTTTGGTTGGTTTCTTGTGACTTGGATGGACGATATGGTAGCGCCAATGGATCTTATTTTCTCAGCACCGAATCGGAATCAACACAAAAGAAGCAAGGAACTGAAACAAAAACTGAGGATGTTCGAACTTCAATATACATAGTGCTACTGGTATATCGTATAAATCCAATCCGATTCGGCTCGATTTAAGGGGGCTCCCTCTCTTTTATGAGGTCGAAAAATCAATAGTTAAACTATCCAAGAACATTCCCTGGAAATTTCAAGTCGATACTTGCAGTATTGACGAAGTTGCAAGTCTTTGAAACGGACAGGTCGGGCGCTCGAAAATAATGCACTACGCAACCGATTTTTTCCAACTATGGCTCATTTTAAAGATAGTTAAATCATCTATTTCTATAAAACTAGGGAGGGAACCCCCATAAGTCGACAAAGAGTACAGGACTTGGGAAAATTAAAGATATAATTCAGAAAATATGCTGATTATAACGTTATTATGATTCTTCACAGTCAAAATCAACTTACTATGCAGGCAGAGTCTAGGGAAATATATATATTATGTTTTAACTAATATAAAAGTTTCAAAAGGCCTCAATTTTTTATATCAAGGGAACAAATTCCCGAAAATGAATAATTTTTCGCTCGTCTAGTCAAAAAAGATTATAGGACTTAGGAAAATAAAGGATATTATGCAGAAAATATGCTGATTATAAATTTAATATGTTTCTGCAGAGTCAAAAACAACTTACTATGCAAGCAGAGCCTAGGGAAATAAATATATTATGTTTTTTAACATATTATGCAATGTTTCAATTTATTATATCCGGGAAAACACTTCTTGAAAATGCAGCATTTTTCGCCCGTCTAAGGGAGGGAACCCCCTGTAGTCAAAAAAGATTAAAGGTCTTAAGAAACTTTAAGATATTATGCAGAAAATATGCTTATTATAACGTTATTACGTTTCTGCAGAGTCAAAACCAACTTACTATGCAAGCAGAGGCTAGGGAAATATATATATTATGTTTTTTAACTATAAGAAAAAATTCCGAAACGCTTCAATTTATTATATCCGGGAAAACACTTCTTGAAAATCGAGCATTTTTCGCCCGTCTAAAGGAGGGAACCCGCTTAAGTCAAAAAACAAAGTAAGGGACTAAGGAAAATTAAAGATATTATGCAGAAAATATGCTGATTATTATGTTATTATGTTTCTGCAAAGAGTCAAAACCAACTTACTATGCAAGCAGAGTCTAGGGAAATAAAGTGATTAATTAAATATGATTTAAAATCGTTTTGAAACTCGACAGATTCGTTTTGGTATATTTAAAGAGAAAAGAACGCATGCCCTGCACTCGCATGCATGTAACACTCGCCGCCACACAAATAAGTAAAGACATATTTACTTGTATGTTTTGGTTACATGATTTCATCGATTTTCTTGGCCAGATTGTGGCCGCAAAAAGTGCATTGCACATACGTCGTCTATACTATACAATACTATGTGTGTGTCCTTCCTGCCTGCCCTGCCCGGCTCGGCCTGGCCTAGCCTGGCCTACTAGGTATTTGGTATTAGGTATTAGGTAATGGAATATACACAACCAGAAGCGGAGAAGCGGAGTGCAGGTCCCGGAACTCGCTGGCCAGGATGCTGGGGGGCTGCCACCCTGCATTTCCGGAAAATCGAAACCTGCGTCGTTGCCGCTGGCAAGCATTTGCATTTATATTTACCCCTGCTGCACAGGCATCTGCATACTATATATATGTATATATGTATACCTATGTATATATAGAGTGGCACTGTGTTTTTTAGCCCCATGGATTTAGCTTCGATTCTGTTTTTGCCTTTGCTTTGCTTTTCTTTGCCTTGCCTTGCCTTGCCTTGCGTTCGCTCGAGGAGCTCGCTCTAATTATTGATTTTTACTTCGCCGCATATCGGCAGTGTTTTCGTTTGATTTGCTTCGGCGGCCACGGGGCGGCTGTCACCTACTTACCCCGCTAAAAAACAATGCAATTATTTAATTTAAAGCGGCACTTGGGGATGAAGGAATGAGAGCAACAACAACCAAAAAAAAATACAACAATTTAAGAGAGACACACACACTGACGCTCGCAGTCGCAGTCGCACGCACTCGCACTCGTTACACCGATTCTTGGCAAACAAAACAAATGGTCTCCGTTTGCAGTTCGTTTTTTTCTTTTTCTTCTCTCACTCTTTTTCTTTGATTTGGTCTCCGGGCTGCTGGCTATGGAGCCTTCCGTTTCCGGTTGGAAGGATACTGCAAGTGAGCCGTCGCGTCGCACTTCGGTTTGTGTTTTTTTCGCGTTCGCCTCGGGGAATTAATTCAGAGAAATGGAACAAATAACAAATGACCCGTCCTTCGTTTCCACGGCATTTGCCATTCAGTATTATTGGGCACCTGGATATCGGCCTCTTGGTATTGCGATGTTCGCGGATATCGATAGCGAGGCACTGGATAAACGCGGTATCGATAACACGGCTGAAGACTAACTGTAAAAATACCAGCATAGGCACGAGGATGCTTGCTCCCTATTAACAAAGTATTGTTTATTTAAGCACTAGCAGCAAAACACAGTATCCAAGTGATAAACGGATTGGTGACATTGAAAAAATAACAATCATTAGCTCCTTTACATTAGCTCCTTTACATATATTCTCTTATTTTAGTGGTTTTATTGTTCACTTGCGGGTACTTCCAATTTTTAGGAATAATTATTTATTTCACATTCATGTTTTCTTGTATTTACATACACAACTTATAAAGGAATAATAATTTATATTTTCGATTTTACTTTTAAACTTTTGGGACTAAACAATCGGCGGTGGTTTTTCATAAAGTGATTTTACAGCACTGTCTTCGTCTTGCGTAAAGTGTGGCATAACATCATTTAAATTAAGATAAATTCAAATCGCGAGACTCATTGAGATTTGTATTGTAGAGTTTTTTACAGGTCTTAACTTTGAGGCTTAAAGAATCCACGAGGTTTATTCCCCTCAATTCAGATTGTTTGAAAATGCAAGCAATTTAAAATATCGGATGGGTGCAGTTGATTTTACTATTTCCCCTTGCGACGGCTTTCCTTCCTGTTTGGCTTTAGAGAAAAATAAAAGACCAAATGGAAAAGTATGTTGATCGAAACATACTTGAGAACATCTTCTCAAGTATTACCAAGCGTGTCAAGTGTTTGGTTACATAAACGGCAAAAGCTTGCCTTGCAGTGGGAGAATCCTGTCCCACGAAATGCGATAGGCAATTATTATTGTTTCCAAAATGTAGGCCCACAAGGGGCTAGATTAAATTAATAATCTTAAGTCCCTGCAAAGTCTTCAATTGTCTGACATTCCAGCACCAAAGCTTACAAAAGACTTGAGCAACGAACTTGGCATTGCCGCACGAACAATAACAATTATGTCCGTTTTGTTTACTGCCTGTTTTATGTTTTACTATTCCCAGTTTTACGATTTCAAACGTCTATAATTTGTTGTCTTGCGTCTGTGACGAAGGCAAATCCGAAATTAGCAAAGCAAACACTGCTTGGAGAAAGTGAATGCCCAAATAAAAAAAACAAACAGGGGTAAAAATTAAAAAGATGAGCCAAAATTTGACGGTTTTAATCGAAGGACTTTTCAAAGGAGCTTACAATATTTTGCAATATTTGTGCAATGAAAAGAAATTGAAGGTATTCGAAAGGCATTTCCTGTAGTTTGCACTTTGAGTGAATGAATTTTCAAGATAAAATAAGTTGTGGATGTGACAAATAACTTTATAAATTGTTATATTTTGTAAATGGGTTGGAAAATATCAATAAAATAGATAAAGGTAAACAAAAGACTATGGAAAAAATCATTTCGATTGCGCTTAAATTTAAAATAATAATAAATAACAATATCGTAACCGGTTACAAAGAACTGATTTAATGTCCTTACTGTCAAATGGGATATTTTTTTATGCCCTTCGGTGGGTGTCACCTACTTACCCCGAAAAAAAACAACGCAAATTTTTAATTTACACACTTGGGGGTGAATAAAACCAACAACAAAAAATAAAACAACTCCACACACACTCACTCACACTAACACACGAAGTCCCACGCACTCGCACTCGTTACACCGATTCTTGGAAAATCAAAAAAATGGGTTGGTTCCGTTTACAGATATTTATTTCTCACTATTTATCTTAGATCTGTGGCTTTTAAGCCTTCCGTTTCCGGTTGGAAGAATACTGGAAGTGGGTCGGTACGTCGTAATATGACTTTTGTTTTCTTCGCGTTTGTCTCATGTAATTAATTTACACCAACAAAACATAGAACATATGACAAGTCCTTCGTGCTCACGGCATTGACACTTGGTATTTCGCATTTTGCGGATATCGATAGCAGGGCACTGGATAAACTATATACCGAACTTTAAAAAATACCACCAGCTGCGCGACGTTGTTTGCTCTCGTTTACCAAAATATAATAAAAATTTAGGTACAGACAAGGATATTTTTAATACCTAAATGATATGCAGAAAGTTAAATTTTTGAAATAAAATACAATAATCACTTCAAAACATAGAATTATGCTAGAATTGTAGCAGTTAGCCGTTTAATTGAAAGACCCAAAATTTGTTAGGGTGAATTAATTATTACGCTTAATAGTATTTTTGTCAAGCTATCTACATACACAATATAATGATTAACTAGATATGAATATTTTCGATATTATTTTTAAATGTTTTGCCAAAATAATCGGCGGTGTCTTTTCCCTTAAAGTGTTGTTAAGTGCTGCAATCAAATTGCGCAAAGATAAATTCAAATACATCGTTTTATTCAAATTTTTATCAAATAGTTTAATCAGTTGTTTGCATGTTTTAATTTTGTCGCCAACAAACTTTACATTTTTGTAACACCCTCATTTCAAAATGCATAAAAATGCAAACGACTTAAGTTTTGGTGTTTTTTTTTATTTTCACATGCCTCGGCTTTCCTTCCTGTTTGTTTTATGAAAAAAAGAAAGAGCAAAAGGCAAAAGTATGTTGAGTGGAACATCTTCTCGAGTATCACGAAGCGTTTCAAGTGTTTTCTCAAGTTGTTTGAGGCAAACGGTCGTCTTGGGTTATATAAGCGACAAATGTTGGTCTTTCTTTGGAGGCATTCTGTGCATGGGCAATTATTTACTGCTCCTAACATTCAGAAGAGGGTCGAAAAGTAACCCGAAGCCCTAAATTTCTTGATTTTTTGTACCTATCCTAACATTCCGGTCAATAAGAAAAGAGGGCCGGAAAATAACCCTTAAACAGTTGCCTGCAAACTCTATAGGTTATGGTTGGTAAATTGAAAAGTTTAACCTCTCTGAATAAGGAAGAAATTAAGCAAAATCTTGATCTTATGTTTTATAATTACCCGGCGACAGGAAGGATTAAATCGGATCCAATGAGCCCCCTGCAATTTGCAGCTAATTAACAACGGCAATGAATGGATTGATTGGACTTTATTGCCCCGATCGATCGTCGGATGTTAACAAAAGACTTAGGCAACGAACTTGGCATTGCCGGACGAACAATACAGCGAATTGCCCGTTGAAATGTATGATCCAGAATCGGATCAGCATTACGAAAACTGGAAAGGGGCAGTGGCAGTGGCAGCGGCAGCGGACCGATCTGGTTTCCGATCAGACCGCCCATATTATGCATGTTTGAAATTGGTATTGGAATTGAATAATCTTGGCCACGCGATTGGATAATTTCTTGGAACTTTTGCATACGAATTTGCTCCGGCCCACCAACAACAAGAAAACAACAAGAAAAATAATAACAAAAGCAAAATAGTTACAACAAAATCGCCAGCAGTTTGGCGTCCGTTTTGTTTGCTGTCTGTTTTCTGTTTCACTATACCCCTCCTGTTTTTTACGTCTTTTTGCGTCTGTGACGAAGGCAAATCCGAAATTAGCAAAGCAAACACTGCGCGGAGAAAGTGAATGCCCGAATAAAGTAAAAGCAGTGGTAAAAAACGTAAAAAATGAAGCGGCTAAAAGGGGGAGCCGGCCAGACAAGTGCCCGCAGCCAACGCCTTATCACCTCGAAAAAAAAGCAAAAGCCAAAATTAGGCGGTTTTCTCGGTGGCCTCTTCGGGCCTCGCGCCCACAAAATGTTGTAACAATTCAAGGTATTCGAAAGGCATTCATTCCCAGACACTGCAGTTGGCGCTTTGCACATTTTTAGGATAAAAAAGGGAAGTGGAGGTGCACATTTTGTATTAACAACTTCAAGCGAATACCTCGCGAATGGAGTGGAAAATTTTGGCAAATTAAATTGATTAGATAAATAGATTAGATAACGGAGTTGTTTTAATTAAAATCTTAAAGGAAATTGTCGAGGCTTACAAGCAATTCGACTTCATTTTTATACCCTGTACCTTGAGGAACAAAGGAAACGTTTCCGATCCTATAAATATTCTTGATTAGGATTAATGGTCGAGTCGATCTAGCTGTGTCCGTCTGTCCGTCTGTCTGTCCATCTGTCTGTATAAACACGTTGTTCTCCGAGTTGGTAAGAGCTAGAGATGTAATTCTTTTTGATTTAGGTGCGTTTAGTATTTGTGCAAAATATGTTCATACTGAATTTGAACCACGCCCCTTCCGCCTGTGAAATTTTAAAAAGATATATATATTTCTCCTGCATGTATGTCTATATCTCTGTAATGGTTAGA
>JAJJHQ010010246.1:585986-599440 GCA_021223825.1 Drosophila ironensis
GAAGTTATATCAGTTGGTTGTACAACTGCAAGCGTTGGGATAGGAAAATCTTTCGACCATTTGCCACCCAGACCCTTGGCCGACATAATTTGGCCAACACACGAAAATCACGGCGCACTTGCAATTCATATTTTTTGCGTGCGATCCTCAAAAGTTCCATGCCATGCTCCGGCATCAACATTTTGGCCGTGTCATGTCAAGAGTTTATGGGTTTTGTCATTTTTCAGTGTTTCAGTGTTTCAGTTTACGTTTTATTTTGCTTGGCCTGGCCCGACTTGGCCGGGGCGCCTTTTGTTGTTTGGTTTCCGTGTTGCAATTCGGCTAAAATGTGTGTGCAAAAGGCAAAGTCAAAGCGCAAGCTCACCGAGCATGCTCTTATGTTTATATGCTCCAAGGTATATAGAGTAAAGCACTTGGAAAAACCTTACCTTACCTTACCTTACCGTAAAGCATACCCCCTCCCGAACCTTTTAAACGAAAAACGACCAGAAAAAAATCATCTGCAACGAAGCAGGCAGACGATTTTGTCGCGTCAGCGTTAAATTGTGTCAAATGTTGTCACACAAAAGGTTGTGGCTGGGCCCTCAAAATTCCCCTCTGTTTGTGCAAATGACAAATGTTACAAATAACCAAAAATCGTTTTAATTATTTCGAGCAAAACGTGCAGAGCGCGAAATGGAGTCAACGCTGTCGGCCAAAGTAATGGGGGAGTTTGGGGTCTTAAAACGCGGTCGAAAGCATCACGTACAGTCTTCTAGGCCCGTTTGGCAAACCAATCTTTCTTTTTTTTGCTGGTAATCATTGACCAATTTCATTTACTCGTACTCTCCCCTGATGGCTAAAGGGATATGGCAGCCCATTAACCACAAAAACCTGGCATTGCAGCAAGGAAAAGAGCCATCGGTGGACTAATGGGAATCAATCGGGTGACTGGGTGCAGTGGTGCTCGTCCAGCGATGCCGCCGCTCTCCCAGTGCGTGGCCTCCTAGCTGCTTTATTATGCAACCAGAGCAACATAAGGCCCGGCATTGTAATCGGAAACCGATGCGAGGCCCCGCCAAATGGAATCGAAAATCCAATCCAATGCGTTTCGAGGCAGAAAGCGCTGAAAGCGGGAGAAAACCAATCGAATTTGTCAAAAGAAAGACGCTCGCTTGGCTGGCTGGCTGGCTGAAGAAGCGGCAAAGTGAAATGCCCGCGGCCACAAACCAGTCTGCATTTGTCAGCCGAATGCGCCAGAATGCTGTTCACCCCGAGTTTGCGCAGTGTACTTGGTCAAGGCGAGCCGGCCACTTTGCTGCGGCGACTCAGACCCAAAGGTGTTTGTTTGCCTTTTGATATGGTTTTTGGCTTTGGCTTGGCGACAGGTCACGCATCTAATCGCCGCATCCCGGTCACATATAAAACCCGACGGCGGGTATGCAAAAATCCATTTGATTGATCGCTTGGATGGGCGCGGAACCGGAATGCCCTGAAGCCAATCTCTCAGTGCTAGCATTCAATTAGTTTTAGCGTTTCTGTAAAGGCTACTTAGTCAATTTCGAATTTACGACCAGCATTTTTTACGGCTTTCATTAGAGTCCACAGATCAATTTTTATAACACTTTGATTACTTTTTAAGGGGTTTGAAAAATGCATAAAATGCCTTCATTAAATATGGATTTTGAAGATCTAGTGTTGGATTTTCAATTCCAATTGCAACCAAAATATGAATATTGTGAAAGTTTTACAGCTTCAATTCTTGAAATACTAGAAAATTGCATTTGAGATAACAGTTTTTTACTTGCCAGCGACTTTGTTGCCTTTAATGGATCTATAAAACAAACTCCAAGAAGCCAATGTTATGGTTAGCTATTAAAAAACATTTTGAATAGCCGCTTGCCCAATGTGGCAGTAAAACATAATGGTTACCGCATATTTAATGGCTCTAATCAATTGCAGTTTTTCTATGGCCAATATTAATAGCTGACGTTCAATGCGAGTAAGTTAAACTACATTTTTTGAGAGGCATACAAATGGATCTGTAACATGCAGTTAATAGGTTCAACACGATTCACTTTTTGTTACTGCGGAGAGCTAACAAATTTATGCAATTGCCATGAAATGGACTTAATCAAGGCAGCTGCAGCCGCGCAGCAGCACCGAGTATTTTCTAGCTCTAACTTCTAGCGTTCCGCTCCGGCCTCTGCCTTTGGTTAGTACCGCTCTCCGTTTAAAAAAGAAAAAAAAAACCAATAAAAAACTGAAGAAAAAGAGTCCGCAGCAGCGAACGCAGCAGCGGTAGCGGCGATGCGGCGACTCTGCTTTCAGTACGCTGCGAACGCTCATTGAAAATGGTCTGCAGGCCGCGCATGCGCAAACTGAAACTGAAACTGAAGCTGAAAACGCGCTCGAAAAGCGATCGGAATCGGGAGCCAGTCGCGTGCTTGTACTTTGCATCGTTTTAATTTCGGTCCGACTCGAATATTCGATTTATTTTCAATTTTCGTTAGCTATTTTTTTTTTTGTTTTACCGTGCCAAAATATAAGAAAGCCAAGCGAACGAGCGGAAAACGAGCGGCTTGGATTCGATTTATTTTTAGTGTGTGTTTCGAGTGGAGCAGCCGAAAATTGAAAATGTAATTGGAAATTGTTGGCTCTAAGTTTAAATGTGTTTTTGTGGCTGGGAGGGTGACGGGTGACGGGTGTCAGGTGTCAGGCTTTTTGGAGGCGCACACAAAAGACTTAGGCAACGAACTCGAAAATCGGAAAAATCGCCAAGTCGTAAATCGTAAATCGTAAATCGTGAGTCGTGAATCGAATTGAGTTGGCTGGGTGAACTGCACAGCAACGACCTTGACACAAGGGCCATGAAAAGCGGGGAAAAGCAGGTGCTACGGCCTGGAAATGGGACAGGAAAATCGGGAAGGCCTTGTCGGCTGGTTCCAAAGGTTAATTGATTGAAAAAAAAGACCCAGCCGCCGGAGAGCTTATAAAACTAATGAGGTAACCTGGTAAATGACAAAGGCAAAACCAGAGCACTCACTGACAGTGAAATAATAATCTCGCTGCGAAGCCAACAACATAATTTCAACGACAGTTTTCATAATTATTACTCGCGCCAGGCAACCCCACAAAATGTGAAAAGCAATTTGGAAATTAAGCAAAAGCAAGCATGTAAAGTGTTTTAGTATTTATTATTGTTGTTATTTCATACGTTTTTATTTGTGTTTTTATTTTTTTTGGCGGTGAAAGTGTCCATAAAAAAGGGAAACACCGCGAGGCGGCAAGGCGGCGAGGCAGCGGCAGTGGCAGCGCAGGGAGGGGCACCCTTAATAATAAAAAAAAACAATAATTAGGCATCTGCCGAGGCAAGAAATCAATCGTCAATCGGTCGAAATCGGGTAAAAGTGCCAATAAACAAGGCAAACAGAGATCCCAAATAAGCTCGAAGTCGATGCCGAACCCGAAACGAAAAACCGAACTCGATTCAAAACCAAAAAGCCAGTTGGCCAACTTAGTTTGGTGCGGTTTTGGGTCTGGTTGCTGTTTTTCTGTTAACTGGCTGCCAAGCGGCCAGGCTGCCTGACTTTTCCTGGCCGCCCAAAACAACATTCACTTGTCATATGCTGTTTGGCTTAAATAGAATCCAAAAGCTGCAAATTGCCAACGGCAGTCTGCAAACTGCAAACTGCAAGTTGGACTCCAAACTGGCCCCGTGAAACAAGGAAAGAGCCCGCTCGACGGCAGTTTGGCGGCTGCCGTTTTGTGGCAGTAAAAGTGCCGCCAAACGCGACGATGATGGAGCTGCAGGCACTTTGTTGGCTGTCTGACTAATCGAAGTGAGAGCAGCGGCCCGGGGCGCTTTCTCGCAGCCGGAAATGGTGTGAAAGATGCCTCAGCCGGACGGGTGACCTTCAGAGCCGGTTCCGGCCAAGAGAGACCAAAAAAATGAATCAAACTGGCCAACTTACCGATAACAACTGGTGACCCAGTTCTGGGGGACGGCAAAAGCGGAAAATCACACCACAAGAGCCCGGACTTTGCCTCAAAAAAGTGTCTCATTAAAATATCTAAACTTAATAGATAAAATGAACAGATCGAGGCAGGCAAAGTGCGTGATGTTCCAAAGTCCGGCGGCAATCAAAGATTTAATGGTGAACAAGTCTATTTAAGTAACGACTTGAAATCATTTATTCCATTTAATTTACTCTTCCGAAAAAATGATTAAAACGAGCACTCAATACGAGCTTTTGGACCACGCACCTCCACTTAGCGGAGCCCCCAAAAAAAGTGTGAGAAATCATTTTGGGCAACCTTAACGTGGCTGGCACCGTTTCAATTCGGGTTACTCCCTTCGAATAGCCTCCAGTTTTTGTGTCTGTCTGTTTCTGTTTCTGCTGCTGCTTTTCTGCTTTCTGGTCCAACCCCGCCCAGATTAATGGCCAAGTTAATCAGTGTGACCTCTCCTGACATGCAAGTGCGCCGTGCTCTTGATTTGGCCAAAACTAATGAAGTGGCCGCTTAGAGCGAAGACAATGTCTTTTGTTTTTTGTGGAGTCCAGCGGTGGCTACTCTTTTTCAGCTTATTACTGTGAATTGTCGGGGCAATTGTGGTGACAACCGTAAAAGTTCAGGGTTAAAGTCATTCGAGTCAAGGGCCTGTCTCCCAGATATTTATGACCGCTATTTGCCGGATGCAGGGGGTCGTATTTAGGGGGTAATAGGAACTATAAAGTAAATGCTTCGATAATTGTATCAAGTGATCCAGGATCGGACTGCAAATGGTATATCTATTGCCCTGGCTTAGAAAGATAATTGGAGTTTGAGAATCAGTACTATTTAGAGTTAAAATATATAAGAAACTGTTTAAAGACCTAATCAAAATCAGAAGGATGGTGTTGTGGGTAATTCCCAAAAGCATTGACACCAATTAGGAAGGCTATCAGTGCAGAAAACTGGAGAAATTGATTAAATAACACATTCTTGATTAGGATAACAATGGAAATATAAATTAAATCGATTTCAATAATAATACTACCTATATAAGGATGGTATTTAGTATATTAAGGGGGTGTCCTCCTTTGAACGGTCGAAAAATTCACGATTTTCAAGTTGTGTTTTCTCGGAGGTAATAAATTGAAACGTTTCGAAACTATGTATTATGACAGTACTCGTACAAAATTGTAATACTAAGTAAAAAGACGCCATGTATTGGTTCAGAAGTACATTAGTTATTGTGTTCAAAAAAACGCATCAGACCTGTCCGTTTCAAATACTTTTAACTTCGTCAATACTTCACGTATCGTCTTGAAATTTTGACGAAATATTCTTAAATAGCTTAACAATAGTTTAATAAAGACAATTTCCAACAAATCAATTTCTTTTACCCAATAAAGGAGTGGTTGATTATCCTACAAAAAACTAATAAAGATATACCTCCTTGTATATTATTCAATACTCAAAATGAACCCAGAAGTTCAGCAAAAGTCAAGTCGGATAATAGACAATTATTCATAATTTCCTTTACTGGATCGAGGCCTCCAGCTCTCTGCCATAACTCTCTGGTAATAAGGCGGGCAATGCAAATTGAAAAATGGAAAAAGTCGGGAAAACTGAAAAGGAAGTGGGAAAACGGAAAGAGGCCCAGACCGAAGCAGAGCAATAGGCCCAATTAGCCGGCGTAGTTGTCACAGAGACTGGGTTATGAAGCGGTTAATAATGTTTAATAGCCGCCCCGGGAATTACTTAACACACGAAAAAACTTAATTGTTACCACACATTTGTTGCTTGCTGCTTGTTGTTGTTGCTGTTGTTTAATGCGCTTCAGTGACGTCGTACGCTGGATTGGAAATGCACTCACCCAAGATTGACTCACATTTCGTGCGCCCGCTGCCGCAATGGCAACAAATTATTTGCGTTTTGATTACACGGCCAATAGCCAACATACTCGTACTCGAAAAAAAGTAGAAAACCAAACACAATTTGAGCCAGGAGTCACGCACACAGAGCAGGGGGGATTATGAAATTTAAATGCATTTTCCCCCCATTTTTGGGGCGGGGTATGCAAAATCAAATTGCGTATTCGCCAACGGAATGACAATGCCACAGGGGGGGGGACCTACTCGTATTTGTGGCAAATATTATACATTTTTAGGATGAGTATTACCATTTGATTGGCTTTGGTTTAGTGATTGATTAATGTCCTGTCTTTAAAGTAAAGACCCAAGGTTTTTAAAGGCTAGAATGTGGTTAGGCAACTGGTACTCAAAGTTACCCCCCCCGTTCGGTACTAAAACACTCGAAAGCCTAGACCTGACACTCGACTTGGCGCAACCTGCATCCATTGTGAGTGGAACTGCTTCGGAACAGACGTGCAATTATCGCACTCACTAGAAATAAACTGCTATTAATGCCGGCCATTGACAGGCAGACTGGCACGTCAAATAGAAATCCAGAGATCTCAACCGACGGCATTCCAAGCCAGAGCCACGGATGCCGGGCTGGAGCCAGGCTTAGAATGCCCGGCACGTACCATAGTTGGCTTAGTTCACTCCAGTTCGGATCGGAGTGGCAGCATAGCCGGGCCATAAGTGGCGAGTGTTTTTCGGACCGACATTACCTAACAGTTCATTTCGCTAACGGCTCCGCTGCCGGCCAACAACATCGTCTTGGCCATCGTCATCGTCATCGGCATCGACGGGGCATCGCTTTCTACGGCGTTCATTAAATTTATGATTTAACTACGGCAATTNTCATCGGCATCGACGGTCGGCGGTCGGCGGGGCATCGCTTTCTACGGCGTTCATTAAATTTATGATTTAACTACGGCAATTAAGTGAAAATTAAATGCTTCGATAGGTCCCAGCCACTCGGACACTGTGATAAAGTGTACGAGATCTTCGCCGCAGGCTGCGTTTTCATTTTCCACTCGCCGGTTGCATCACATCCCCAGCCTGATGCATCACATCCTGATGCCTGATGCCTGATGCCCGATTTTCGAGGATAACAAATGCCGGTGATTTGTCTTGCAGAAATAACCCGCCGGTGCACCGGTTGGTTGGTTGGCTGGTTGCCTGGCCGGTTAAATAAGCAAGCCCACAAGCACTTGTCACACAGAGCCACAATATTTGTCGCGCTGTCTGTCAAAAATTTGTCATGCATTTCATTTGATTTCTTTTTCACTGGCAGTCAGTCGGCTATTATTTCGCGTTTCGCCTTTTCCTGGGCGGAAATCTTTTCTATTCATCCCTCACTCCACTGACTTGCTATCTGTAATTGTAATTTTGTAAAAGAAAAAGCCAAAAGTTACTATATTTAGTCACCCGATTGTTAACGGCGCTAATGAAGCCGCCAGAGTGGAGGACGGATTGGCCTTAATGGGCCCCGCGGTGGGTTGCTGGGTCATTTAAAAAACATCAAGAAAAAATAAAGAAAAAATAAAAAAATATATATATAAAAAACGCATATGATGGTTGAATAAGCAACCACACATGCTGCTACTTGTTTAATTGTTGAAACACTAAAGAAAATGGGCTCTATGAGTTGGCTGGCTTGGTCGTTTAAAGAACATCAGACATATATTACGAAATATACATAAAAAACCTGCAAAAATTAACAGCAGGCAGGAATAAGCTACAATTATTGTGACTCTATGCAGATTGGCTTAATAACATAAAAACCACAGACATTCGTTTATAAAAACTCGCTGAAATAAACGCAATAAACCCAATACCAAGTAACATATTTATTGCCTATAAATACCACTAGCTAGTTTTTGTCAATTCCTGTTTGTTTTGGTAGCTGTCGGTATTACAGTGAATTCAAGATGTAAAGGATTTATCGCCTAGCCGGACTGTAGCTGCGATTTTTTGGGGGAAAAACTGTATAAATATAAAACCTTTGCACAATTGCCTGCATTACCAGGATTAACTTACTGGAAGTTTAAAGAATATCTCAACAATATGACCGATAGGGTATACCAATAGTAAAAACTTTGGTAGAGCTCCCACCATGGCACCATGGAATAAATTTTACCAAATGTCTAACCCATTTCTTTGCGCCCCGCATGTAGCTCACCCTTGGGAGCCCCCGACCCGGCAGGATGCTCCGTGAGTGCCTGACCCTGGTCGCCCTCCTCCACCTGCTGGGGGGCGTGGCGCGGGCACTGCCCAACATCCAGGCGGGGACTGCGCGGCAGCAGCTGGACAAGAGCTTCTTCCAGCCGCCGGAGATCGAGCAGACGATAGACGAGGTGCAAAAGATCCTGGCCAACGACCCGGCCCTGCCGCGACTCACACGGTGACACACCATTCCCAACAGTCTCAAGAGTGCCCCCAATAATCCCTCTTGTTTCAGCGGCGAGATCGAGGAGCTGTACGAGAAGGTGACGCGGGAGGAGTACGAGAAGAGCCTGGAGGCCGGCGACATGAGCCGGGCGGACAGCATGCGGGCCCTGATGCTGGTGCTGCCCTTCAACACGGACAACAACACCGAGGAGAACCTCCAGGAGCTGTACCCCCGCCCGCCGGTCACCCGGGTGATCGATGCCTACACGCCGCCGGAGCCTGTGAAGTTCATCACCCCGGACCCCAGTGCCGTGCCTCGGAGCACGGTGCCCGGCGGAAACCCCGCAGTGGCCGCCACCACCTACAAGCCGGCCTATGGCCTGCCCTACGGTCAGCTCAATCCCCTCCAGCAGCAGCAGCAGCAGCAGCATCAGCAGCAGTTTAGGCCCCTGCCCTTGGCCACCACCTACCATCCGCCTGCGCCGCCTCCGGTGGTCTATCAGGACTTCAAGCCGGTGACCTCGGTTCCTGCTCCTGCCCCGGCCCCGCCCGCCCCGAGCGGAGGCGCACGCTTCAGCTCCCACTACAGCGCCAAGAATGCGCAGTTCCTGCGGAAGCCCAAGCCCGCCAGCGTCCCTGTTGCCACCAGCAGCACTGTGAAGCCTGTGGCGGACATCCTCGAGAGCCTGGGCATCGTGTCCGGAGGCGGAGGCGGAGGCAAAAGCAGCGAGACGGCCCACAAGCGGTACGCCCTGGACGACTACTATCCGGCGGAGAGTGCACCGCAGCCCTCGGTGGTGGCGGTGGCCGATCTGCGAGGTCTTCAGGGCGCCCGCATCCGCCCGGAGGCGTACTCGAACTTCAAGCCCTTGAACATTGGCGAGGAGCTGCGGGTGAAGCCCGAGGTGGAGGGCTACCTCACGCGCTTTGGCATCGTAAAGAAGCCGAAGGCCCTCAAGAAGGAGGCCAAGCCCACGCAGGAGCCCACTGGGGCCCACACAGAGCTGTCCACGGCCACGGCCAGGCTGCCACCCCAGGGAAACGCAGAGCTGGCCAAGCTGCTCGAGAATCTGCAGGAGCTGGAGCGGCTGCAGCAACAGCAGGCGAAGAAGAAGGTGGCCAGCACTACCACGCCCAGGCCCACTACCACTAGTACCAGTACCACGACCAGCACCACCACCACAACCTCCACCACTCCCGCTCCGGTGCAGCTCATCACCCACGGAGAGCCCCTGCTGATCGAGGCGAAGAAGCCGCGGCGGAGAATAGACCCCAACATCGACCTGAACTTCGCCAACGGCGGCAACCATCAGGCCACCAGCACGGACGAGCTCTCCAAGCTGCTGCAGAATCTGCAGGAGCTGGAGAAGCTTCAGATCAACCCGGAGAATGTCCTCAAGGCGGCTAGCACGCCCAGTCCCGCGTTGCAGGCCCTCAGCAGCAGGTTCTCCAGCAGCACCAGCACCACCACCAGTACGACCACGACAACCACTCAGTCGCCCGCGCAAAAGGAGGCCCTGGAGCTGCAGCGGATCCTCAGGCAGCTGCAGCAGCTGGAGCAGACCAGGACGAGCAGCACAACGACCAGCACGACGGCGAGGCCCACCAAGAGTCCCAACCTGGGCCAGGGCCTGGGCCTGGGAGCCGCGGATCTGCTGCAGTTGCAGCGTCTGCTGAGCGACGACCGAGAGCTGGAGAAGCTCTACGAGCAGGCCAGAGGGGGCAGTGCCAAGAAGAAGTCCCAGCCCAAGAGCACCACCAGCACCACTAGCACTACGAGCACCACGAGCACCACAAGCACTACCACAACCACGCCGAGGCCCACTGCCTCCGTGGATCATGCGCAGTTTGAGGCTCTGATCACGCGGGTGCAGCAGTTGGAGCAGCTGCAGCAGCCCACCACGCCGCCCAATTTCCTGACCCGCAACATTGCCAGCGCCAAGGGCGGAAGCATCAGCCTGCCCGGCAACGATTTTGCGCATCTGCAGGACATTGTGCCGACGGTGGCTGCCCCCTCGGGACGCGGATCCGTGGAGATCTCCACAGCGGCCTCCACTTCCAAGCAGCGACAGCGACCACTCAACCAGTTCGAGCGCAGCAACGGGCTGCTCCTGCAGGACGAGGTGCACCCGCAGGACTATGTGCAGCTGCAGAAGCTGCTGAGCAAGGTGCAGGAGCTGGAGCGTGTGCAGCTGCAGACGGATCACCACCAGACACTGGCCACCGCCGCCTCCGTGCGGACGCCGAACGTGAAGAGCCTGCAGGGGGCGCACATTGTCTATGCCCAGCCGGCGAGGGAGCAGGACCTGCTGGAGCCCGAGCCAGAGCTGAAGCTGGACCTGCCCGTCTACCAGAAGCCCCACACCACCCCAGTGCCGCTGCAGTCCTCCAGCGAGGAGCTGCGTGAGCTGGCCATGTCCCAGCCCGTACACCCCTCGCTCAACAAGAGCCCGGCCCCGCCGGACTTTGGCCAGTTCCAGCAGTTCTTCAGCGGCCTGGAGGACGTGGGCGAGCGCCAGAGCTACCAGCACATGCAGCCGATCTACAAGACCGTCCAGAGCACACCGGCCCCACCACCGCCACCGACGCCGGCACCACCCAGATTTGTGCCCGCCAGGAAGCTGCCAACCACTTCGGGTCCCCGGAAGGCGGACCTCGAGGAGCTGCAGAAGCTGCTGTACAACACCCAGCAGTTGCAGAAGCTCGGCGTGGCCCTGCCCCACGAGCTATCGCAGCAGCTTGAGAGCCAGTTGCAGTCCACCTCCTCCTCCACCACTTCCACCTCCAGCTCCACCTCCTCCTCCTCGACCACCACCAGCACCACTCCGGCCCCCACGCACGACACCTCCTCGCCGGCCGTCTTCTCGCTGACCACGGTGCGTCCGCGGGTGCGTCCCATCCCGGAGCCGCGGCCCATCACGGAGAGCAGCCTGGAGCTGCCGGTGTTCAGTGCCACCAAGATCATTGAGGCGGCCATCAAGCGGGCGGCCAACCGGATTGGCGTCAGCACGGAGCCGGGCTCGAGGGCGGGACCCATTGCCCTGGGCCTGGGCGTGGGCTTTCACCGCCGCAGCGACGTCGACGTTGCCGGGGATCTGGAGAGGGACGGAGAGGAAGGCGAGGGCAGGGAGGGCGAGCTGGACGGCGACCTGATGGCGGAGTTCAGTGAGCTCAACTACCAGCTGGCCAAACCGGAGACGCACAAGGAGAAGCGCGAGGATTCGGGCGGGGCCAATCTCAGCGAGCTGCAGCGCCTGATCAGCAATCTGCAGGAGCTGCAGCAGCTCAACGTGAGTCTGGACCGGGTGAAGAGTGTCCCGCCCACGACCACGACCACGCCCAGTCCGGATGCCGTCTACTTGCAGTCGCTGCAAAACGGTCAGGACGAGACCCTCAAATCGAGGCGGCAAAGCGAGAAGAACGAAACGCAAGCGGAAACGGAGGCGGAGGCGGAGGCAGGCGTGGCGGTGCAGGCGGAGACCACGCAGGCACCCACCAAGATCAGCCTGAGCCTGGGCCTGGACGATGGCGACGTGAACACGGCCGCCGAGGAGGAGCCAGAGAGCAGCAGCAGCACGAGCACCACCACCACCACAACCGAGGAGCCCCGCAATGGCTCCATCGACGACCTGGCCGACTCCTTTGGACCGGACCCGGTGAGCGAGGAGCCGCCGCCGCCGAAGAAGAAGAACGGCTTCTACTTCCTGGCCGACTGGAACTCGTTCCTGGAGGTGGGCGACGGCGATGACCAGGTGGTGGTGCGTCTGAGCCCCAAGATCGGCGATCCGCGTCTCTTTTTGCCAGTCAAGATCCCCTCCTCGTAGGCGGGGCGAACGATGTGGCCTTCATAGCTGTACATATGTTCTCTAAGTTTCCTGTTTTTTATGCATCCACCCTCCACCAGTCCCAGTCCCAGTCCCAGTCCCTACTCCTGCTCCTGCTCCTCCACGTATCGTATAGTGTGTGTATTTATTGTAGTCACTGTCCTCTCTTTTGGCGGATGTGGGATCCAGAGGATGTGCGGGTCCAATGTCCCGGGATGTATGTAGTCATAAGTCGGGCCCTAGGCTGTAAGAGTCAATCAAGGTCGTGTAACTAGAACTTGCGAATAAACAAAATATCGATTTAGTTAAATAATCAATAAATGGTTTCCGTTGTCGCGGAATGCTTAAATTGGTCATATCTTCTATATTTATTGTCCGACCTGGAGGTTATGTTGCATGAACATGCTTAACAATCAACGAACTCAGCGGACTTAAAACAAGTAGGAACGCTGTTTTGACATTTTTCGACAACGAGATACCATGTACCTCTTTTCTTTGTCAAACCAATTTTCGTTTCCAAATCCATACATCTGCTCCCAAATATTACGAAACGTATTTAAATACCCACAAAATATAATAATATTACAGGTGGAAAGTAAAATAATCTGAAAGTTCTTCCAAAACAAATATATGTAGCTACGATATAATACCTTTTTATTTTCGAATAATAACTCTACTTCATCACAAGAAAATCCATATTTTTGCTCCCAAATATTACGAATATTCTTCAAAAACATACTGCTACCAAATAACACGAAAATATATCAGATGCGAAAAAAGTAACAAATTAAGTCAATAACCTCAAGTCGAGATACTTTTCTATCTTGTAAACAAAATCGAGCGGAGAAGCAATCCATCGGAAATTGAAAATTGAAAGGAATAAGAAACCAAAGAGATGACCACTTACCGTTATGCTGCTCTCTCGTTCTCCTCCCTCTCATGCGACACACTGCGATCCACAAGCGCAAGCACGCACACAAAACACAAGAAAAAAGAGGAAAAAAAACACCAAAATGCGCAACACACTTTCGCGAATTGCGCAAAAGATATTGCGCTTTCAATCGAACGACAACCATCACTATGATAAACACTCATTGCACTAGCGATTAAGATAATTTTAAGCCCGTTTGAAACAATTAAAGCGACGAAAAACGCGAATTTACAGAGCGCCGATCGAAGCGCGGCTTTGCTCCTCTGAATAAATCCCGCCAACTGGTTGGCGGTTTTTTGATTTGCGCTCTCTTAGCAAGTTGTCTCACTCTCTTGCAAAAGGAAATTCTGAGCTCTCTTGAAGAAGGAATTGCCTTGCTCGCTCTTGCAAAAGGAATCACACATGCCGTTGCCTTGGCAAGGTGCGGGTTAA
>JAJJHQ010010246.1:599494-616721 GCA_021223825.1 Drosophila ironensis
CTCACTCTCTTGCAAAAGGGAATTCTTAGCTCTCTTGAAGAAGGAATTGCCTTGCTCGCTCTTGCAAAAAGAATCACACATGCCGTTGCCTTGCCAAGGTGCGGGTTAATAAGATATAATAAATATCTTCTATATTATCCGATCAGGACATAATTTCGCATGCACGTGCTTGGCGATCAGCAGACTTTGCGGACCTAAAATTATGTCTCTATATATTACCATTTCGGAGATATAGAATTTGTTTTGCAAATACGAGGGCGGAAAGGGCGTGGCAAAAATCCAAGAATGACATTTTCTGCGCAATAGTTAAACAGACATAATGCTACAAGAAATCGGTCTCTGTCCGTTTGGCGCGGTTAATCGGTCTTGATGGAGCTTAAGTAATATTGTGTCTGCTAGAACCAGTTGGGAATTCTAATTCCGCGGTATCGAAATTTATTGGTATACAAACTTAAATAGCTAACAACAAAAAAGTGTATGCTACTTAACCAACAATTAACAGGGCATATGTACATAAGACTTAGAAAGAGAATAACTTTTCCTATTAACCACATTATCATATAGATATAGTCGGGAAGTGCCCCCAATATCCTAGCACTTTATCCAGGGCTCCAGGAGACCGGCGATCACCAGCTCGTAGAAGGTGATCCTCCGCGACTGAACCACTGCCAGGGAGTACATGGCTCCCGGGGGTCGGCGCAGGGGCAGACGCATGGTCAGCAACTGCAGCACTTCGTGGCTCTCGCCTGCTCCGGTTTGCCTGGGCGCCCGGAAGCGGGCAAAGGGTACGAATCCCTGGACCCCACGGTAGATCAGCACCCGGACGCGGCAGCAGCCCTCCACAAAGGCAAGCAGGGTCTCGTCCCTGACCCGCAGAGTGACCAAATGACGGGCTCCTCTCTCGGCGGCCAGGGACTGAAACAACGAGCCGTTGGCATGATGCACTTGGATGTGGGCCTCCGGAGCCGACGAGGGCGTCGTGGGCGGCGGTCCTTCGGGGGCCGAGATCAGGGTCAATCTGGCATAGAGGAGCTTGGGCCGCAGGGCGGGGCCCACAATGAGCCGCACGGTTTCCACGGGCCGCCAGCTCAGGGGCAGAAGGTACTCCTTCTGCTGTGCGTCAGCTGCCTCGGGCTCGTCTGGGTCTTCCTCCTGGTGCAGCTCCTGGTGCAGTCTCCTTAGCCTTTCGATCACCGCGTGCAGCTTCTCCTCCTCGGAAGCAGGGCTGCCCCCGTTGGCCATCTGCAGGACATCCAGCAGTGCCTGCTCCAGCATATGCGCCTGAACATCCTCAGGGTTCTTGGTCAGGCCCCGGAGTTCCCGGAGCACCGGCCACATGAGCTGCGCACTCCGAGCGGCCAGCACCTTGGCCGGCGTGTCCGGCAGCGGCAGCGTGTCCAGGCGCAGGTGTCCCAGCTGCTGGGTCAGCTCGAGGAAGTCCTCCACCAAGTGCTCGTCGTAGAGATCGCTCTCCGGTATGCTCAGCTGAATGATGCTCATCTCCGCGCGCAGCTGCCGCTCGAGGGTGTCCAGCAGGCGGCCCCGCATCCGGCCGAGCTCCTCGGGCATCAGTTCCTTGTCCCGGCTGCGCTGCCACTCCGCTCCCAACTGGGAGCCGATGCGGGGACCCTGGAGGTGGAGGATCACCTGCTGGTAGCTGGGATTCGCCAGTGGCGGACTCTTCTTCCGCTGCTCCTGCTGGTCCTTGAGGCTCCGCAACGTGGCAAGTGAAATGTCCAGCGGCTTGGTGGCCGCCTGACCCTCGCTGATTCTCCAACTGCCGAGACTGGCACTCAGACCGGTGCAGTTCCATCCCGGCTCGGCGTCCTCGTCCTCCGTGGACTCGTGGCTGGTCATGAAGGTGAACTCCCGCTCGGAGGTCTTGTTGCCGACCTGCAGGGCCACCACCTCGTCGATGGGACCGCTCTGAAAGGCACCGGCCGCCTGGAAGTTGCTGTCGTTCCACCGCAAGATGCGGGTCCAGCAGCCGCGCTCGTTCACCAGCAAATAGAAGTGACTGCCGCCCGCCTCCAGGGCGAACACCCGCCGCACTGCCTCCTGCTCGGGCAGCTGCTTCAGGGAGAAGCTCCTGCTGAGCTTCTGCAGCTGGTACGGCAGCTGCAGCATCCTGGCCAGCTGCTGGCAGAGGTCCCAGCTGGTCTGACGACGTGGCCGCAGGTCCTCCGCCTGCTTCATCCGCAGCCGCTTCACCCGCCAACTGCCCGTGATCTCCTGCTGCTCCCTGCCCCGCGCCCACAGGCTGCGCTCGTACCAATCCTGGAACTGGAAGCCGTTCAGCGGATGCCCGGCCTTCAGGAAGGGGGCGTGCAGCTCGGCAAAGTACAGCGGCGACTGCAGGACAAGGGGTTCACCACCGAGGGTTGCCACGTCGCTCAGGTTCCAACCATTGACGGGGGTTGAAGCCTCGAGGTAGCCGCTCACGTTAATGCTGGCCAGGATGAGGGGCGTCTCCACGGTTTGGGCAACGCCAGAGGTCTACAAAAATAAATTTACTGGGGGACTTCGCTGGCATAAACCGGTTCAGACTCACCATCAAGGTGTTGGCAAACTCCTCGCTCAGGTTCCTGCCATTGACCAGACCCCTGACCTCGAGGTTGCCATTGTCCAGGAACAGTTCCTCCGCCTTGAGCGGCTCACTGAGCCACTGCTCCTTGTTGGTGGTGACCACCTGCGAGAGATTCAAGCCGTTCAGCAGCTCCACCTCCAAGTGATTGCCGTCTAGCGATCCCGGCGCGAAGGTCACTGCAAAGAAGGGGGTTTACTTGAGGTTCACAGGATCTCTGGGCTACACTCCGCTCACCTCCCGATCCCTGCCAGTCCCGGTCCACGCGCAGGGTGTCCCCCAGCCACTGGCTGACATTGCAGCCGTTGAGGAGTCCCCCGGTTAGCACCAATCGTTCCGCCTGCAATTGGCCCATCTGCACGGGAGCGGTGAATGTCACGGGTGTTTCCACCACCGCCTCCTGCCCCGCGGAGTCCACGAAGATCAGCTGGTCGAGCAGTTGCTCCAGGTCCAGGCCATTCAGGGTCCCTACAAAGGCGCCCCCCTCAAGCCGGACACGGCCCGTGAAGGTCTTGTGGCCCCGAAGCTCGATCCCCGGCTGCCGCTTGAAGATCAACTGCCCGAAGAGCTCGCCCAGCGGTTCGCGACTGCGATTGCCCAGATGGCCCAAAACCGTGAGATTCTCCAGGCCCTCCTGGCGAGGCAGTTCGACCAGACCCCGCCGGATGAAGGCGCCTTGCCGGGGGTCCCAGCGCAGCAGCTGCTCCAACTGCTCCTGCCCCGGCAGCTGCAGGTCCTCCACGAAGAGGCGTCCCTCTAGCCGGACGCTTCCCTTGAGCACCAGCGGGCTCTTGTCCTTGGTGGCCAGATGCTCGAAGGGCACGCCATTGAGGGCGACCAGCTGCAGGTGATCGGCTTGCAGGGGAGCCCGGAAGCTCTTGGGGCCGGCGATGACAAGCTCTTGCCCGGGATCGGGGCGGAAGACGATGTCGTCCAGCAGATCGGGCAGCAGGCGGTCGTTGAAGCTGCCCAGGACCCGGAGATTGGCCTGCAAGTCAGGTGCCTGGCGGAGGTTCCAACGGGTGTGCAGCTCATTTGGCCGGTCCAACCAGACGGCCTGACGCTGCAGCTCCGCGAAGTGGCGCCCATTGAGCGGGGCCTCGAGGAGCACCGAGCCCCCGGTGACGGCCATGCGGTCCACCTGCAGGCGGCCCTGCAGGATCAGCAGCGGCAGGTCGTCCAACTGGTGCAGGAAGTCGAGCAGCAGGTCCGCCCTGAGGCCCTGCAGCTCCTCGGCAAGGATGCCCTGCGGCAGGACCAGCTCCTGAACATGCACCTCGCCCGACCAGGTGCGCGGCTGCTCCTGCAGCAGCTGGTCCAGGTGGTGGCCGTTCAGGAGGCCCGTTCCGGACACGTCCCGGTTGACCTGGGCCTGCTCGGCAGCCAGGCGGGTGAAGTTACCAGCCACCAGGTGCAGCGGCTCGTGGAGCAACTGAAAACCGCTGGCTAGGGGGACCTTGTTGAGGCTGTGGACCACTTGGAGCTGCTCCAACTCCGGGGGCGGGCCCTCAAAGCGCAGGCGGGTGAGCGGCGATGGGGAGACCTGAGCCACGTCCAGGCGGATGCCCTCGGCAAGGAGCTCTTCCAGGCGAACGCCATCGTAGCGGGAGCCTTCGGGCAGCTCCAGTTCGTGGAAGTAAACGTATCCGTGGAGTTGGGTGAGATTGGCGAGGGTCTGGTTCGTGTGCTTGGTCACAAACTCAGCCACAGGCAGGCCACTCAACTGCCCATCCTCGACGTGCGAATCCACGGGCAGGATGAGCTGATTGACGCGCTTCCAGCCGCCCACCTGCAGTTCGTTTTCGGAGTTGGGGGAGCGCTGCACGAGATCCTGCAGCAGGGAGTCCAGGGATTGGTTCTCCAGCTGGCCAGTCAGGCGGAGAGCTCCGCGCACCCACAGCTGGTCAAAGTGGCAGTCGGCCTGCAGGCGATGCGAGTCCTGGAGCGTGGGATTCAGAGGCGCCTCCTCGAACTGACGGCCCTGGGCGGTGCCATTCAGCTCCAGCTGCTCGGACACTTCCAGATGCGAGAAGGTAACCCTGCCGGGCCAGTCCTGGCCATCGCTGAGCGTGATGGCGTCCCAGGGGTTCCTGCCGTTCACACTGCCCGAAGTGTCCACAGCATTGGCAGCTACAAAAGGGATCACAATCATTATCCGATCCTAAAGCAACGGGAATACCTACACAAAGTTTGGGTGAACTCCTTGGGGGCTATGACGACGCTGGTGGCATTGTCCTGCGACCAAAGGAAGTCTTCGGGGAAGTTCAGCTCGTTCAGGGTGTCCACATGCAGGGCATCCTCGAAGATCACAGGCTTTCGGGGGGATTCAAATATAAGCAGTCAAGATATCAAGAGATTAAGATCAAGTGGTGGGTGGAACTTACTCCCGAGACGAGCAGTTGGTTGAGCTTGAGAGGCTGGTGACGCCACACCAGATCCTCCAGCAACTGGCTCCACTTCAGGCCATTGATGTAGACAAACTCCAGGTTGCCGGAGAGAGCCAAGGCCTCGTGGGTCTCGTTTCGGGCACCTTTGGCGGGCAGTTGCTCCTCCGGGGCCTCCAGCACCGTCAGGTTCTGGGCATTAAGGCTTCCATCGGGCGGCAGGATCAGGGAGGCGTTACGGACGAACATGGGGGTGTGGTTGAGCTGATCCACCAGCAGATCCCCCGCCTCGATGGCCTCCACTTCCAGGCGTTCGTAGTGGAAGTTGAACAGCCCCTCCGCCTGCCTCCTGACTCTGGAGATGCCCGGAGCACCCAGCTCCTCGTCCAGAAGGGCAATCTCGTGCAGCAACTGCCGCAGATCCAGGCCAGCATCCGCCGCCGTCCAGGGCTCCTCGTTGAGCCACAGCTGCTGAACGGAGCCGCCTTCGCTGATGACCAAATCGGTGGCTACATCCTCGTAGGCCCCCTGCTCGCCCAGGTCCAGCTCCTCGGCCAGTTGCAGCAGCTTCTCCTGCTCGCCTATCCAGTTCTGCATGAACTGATGGATCTCCTGCAGGTCCTGGCTCTCCGAGTTCCGCCCCAGCAGCTGCGTCTCCAGGCGAAAGACCCCCGACGAGGAGGCCATCTTCCGCGGCACCAGCACCAGCGGCGGTTGATCGCGCTGCCTCAGCAGAGCGGCCCCCTCGATGCCCACGTCCGCCTCCTGGTCCAGGAGACAGTTGGCCCCGAAGACGGGACCACAGGGCGGCGGCAGGCCCGCCTCGAAGGCCTCGCCGTTCCACACGAGCACCTCCAGGACGAGCAACGTGTGCGGATCGAAGCGGACGCGGTGCTGCACGAGCAGCAGCAGATCGTCCCGGTAACTGCGCACGGGCACGGCCAGGAAGCGCTCCACGAAGCCGAAGTTCTGGCCCAGGATGGTGCGCGGCAGGAGGCGGCCCTGCTGGTAGGCCAGGATCTGCGGCCTCTGCCCGCCCAGGGCCAGGTAACTGCGTCCGCCCATCTGGAAGGCCGCCAGGCCAGTCACCTGCGGCGAGTCCACTTGTTGCCTGAGCTTCAGGGATCCACCGCCCCAGCCGTACACGCGCGTCTCCTGCGGCTGCCCAATGGCCACCAGAAGCTCCCGACCCGCATCTAGGACACCTAAATCGGAGATCTCCTCCGGCATCTGCAGCCTCTGCGCGATCCAGAACTCCGCCGCCTCGGACCTGTAGGCATAGATGCTCAGGGTCCGCCTGCCGGCGAGGGCCAGGTGATGGACTCCCTCCAACTGGAAGCCCGCCATGTGGGTCGCCTCCCCACTGAGCGGCCACTCCCAGAAGGGCACGAGTCTCGGGGGATCTTCGCCTTGATCCAATCGCAGCCAAGTGAGCTTCTCCTGCGACTTCAGCAGCAGGAGACCCTCGAGGGTTAGCACAGCCTCAACGGGAGATGGGTGTTGATAGTCTTGGAGGCCCTGGAGCTCCCTGGAGAGCAACTGCAGGCGGGTGTCGTCCTGCTGGGCAATTATGTAGCTGCTACCGTTCGCCTGGAGGCCCCAGAAGCGCTGCACCTGCCCCGGCAGCGTCCAGTTGAGCTGCTCCTCGATCCGTGACAGGATTAGCATGTCCCGGGAGCGCCGCTTGGACAGCTCCAGGCGCTGCAGCTGCTCGAGGTCAATGCCGGGCAGGGCGTTCCACGAGTCCACCACATTCGGCTCCAGATCGGCTGCGGGCTGATGGGTGCCACCCAAACTCCCGGACGATCGAGCCTTGTCCCTGAACTCCACCTCCAGGCGCACCACCTCGGGGGCGTGGCCCTGCTGCTGCACGGCCCGCTGGATCTCCTGGCGCCAGGAGGCGGCTTTGCCCAGGTTTTCCGGACTAACCAGCACGGGGGAGGCCTTCGCAGGGTGCCCGCCCTTTTCCTGGGTCCAGGTGGGGGCCACCACAACGCCCTCCTGGGGATGCAAGGGGGTATGGAAGAGGTAGAAGATGGTAGAAGATGGTAGGGGGAGGACTACTCACGGGAGCTCCATCGTTGTCCTCCAGGGCCTGGTTCAGCTCGCTGCGGAGCTTCGCGATCTCCGCCAGCTTCTTGGGGTCGCTCTCGGGCCGGGAGGAGGCGGTGGCCACCAGGACTGCCCAGAGCAGCAGCCACGGGATCTGCATGGCCCGGAACCCACAACACAACAATGGAAAATCACACAAAATCACAGAAAACAAAAAGTTCGAACGGAGAAAAACACGTGAGAAGTTCTAATGAACTTTACCGTTTCCCATCCGGACTTTTCCCTATTTTTGGGAGATGCTAAAAAATACCAGCACAAATGTTCTTCAAACTTTTCTATTCCTTATGTTTTTTTTAATATTTTAATTCAAAAAACTCATTAATAAAAGTGTGCATAGGAAAAGACTGCAAAATAATATTTAAAATGTTATTTGCCCACCTTTTTGTGAAAATTATACGTTACATTTCTTAAAAACAAACTTAAAAGATGGCAATGACACTTAAATGTAAAGTAGGTATGTACCTATTCGAAAAAATTACCTACAAAATTGTGAGCATATAAGAAATAAGAAAACCAAAAGAAAACCAAAATCTTGAAATTTTTAATGAAAAAAATTTTACAATCCCCTATTGTAGTCCCCTTATTTATCATCCAATATTTATCCAAATAGCAATCAATTTGTTGTCTGCTAGATACCGTTTATGTGGAGCAACCCCTTAATTTCATTGAGAATTCAATAAAATTGATTTTTTACGAGCAAATTGCATGTCAGGAATACATTAACAGGCATGGGCATAAATGACAAAGTTATTAGGCCACGAATGCTCATGTTTCGGTGTGGTGGATGAAATAAAGTCCCAATATTCAGGTAGATATAGTTATGGAATTTAAAAAATAAACATTCAACATTTAATTGAAGCTAACTTAAGATGCGCGCCAATATATCGCTAGTTGCGCGCCAATATATCGCCACCCTCGTGATAATTTGGGATGAGAGTTCCGATACATTAACAGGGCTGAGGTGAGAATGCGACTTAAATCTTTATATTTTTAATAGAAATGTAATGAATACGTAAATAATTACCGACTTTTATAAACTTTAATATAAACATGCTTTGAATATATAAAAAATAGATCCAACTTTACTACTAAAATTAGTAGCTTCAAAATTCGCTTAATAGCCTTAATAATGCCATAGGCACAATATGTTACCTTTGTAATACGATTTAATTTGGATTCTCAATCTGATAATTTTGAATTTTAAAAATATGTTTGGCAACTTCAGACGAGCCAATACAGTTAGATTTCCTGATTCTATGTATTTTCTGGCTGCGTGAATGCGTGCGTGTGTTGAAGTTCCGCGAACTCTTTGTAACGTTATAACTTTCAGTGCCGTTATCGGGAAATAATATGAAGTGGAGAGGGGTGTGGAGAATACGAGAGCATAAGATCTTTCCAAGAATTCAAAAAGCGCGCGCAGGTAAGTTTCCACAGCCGCTATCGGTTGCTTCGCACGTTTCAACATGCCTTACAAAACAGCTGCTCATTTTCACCACCGGCTATGCAGCGCGGCGTCAGAGACACTTTTGGCTCTATAAAAGTTACTCTATGATAGAGTTTCAAAAACTCTTAAGCTGTATAAGTCAAAATAGCAAAGAATTCATTACTTATGTTAATAATCCACAAAACTATCGTGAATTTCAAACTTCGCGCCGAGGTGGGTTACCGTTTAGCACCCTCTAGCTGTGCTCCTCTACCGCACGCTACGCTTGCGGCCACTTCCACCTATCTCCGTTGCCTCGCGCATTTCAACTCAACATTAAGATCAGCTGAGTTTGTTCTCCTCTTACAGTTGCTCTATGATTCGAAAATTGTCCGTCGAGCGGGGAGGACGTGTCGCGCGCGTTTGAATGCGAAAAAAATCGTCGGCAAATACGAATTTCGATTCGCGGCACGTGCGGAAAATCCTTCGATTTCGGGAGGGAACAACCAAAAAGTGCAATATCAAAATATCAAAGAGGGAGTGAAAAATTTGAATAAAAAAAAAAAGGAAAAAAAAAATCGTGCAAGCGGCGACAACAACAACAAAGCAGCAGCCCAAAAGGGAGAGTCAGAAAGTGAGTCCCAGCGGAATAACGGGAGTTGCACCCTCGGGAGAACTGTGTTTGTTTGTGACTTTTTTTTGCTGTTATTCGTGCTTGGCTGTGTTTTACGGTTACTTTCTAAACTTTTTTGGGCGTGCCAAAAAACGCAAAATCCCGCAAAAAAGGGAAAACCAACAAAAAATACGAAGGAAAGCCAGAAAGGACGAAGAGGGAGTGCGCGAGAGAGAGCAACAAGGGTGGGAGGCCCGTGCGTGAGAGAGGTATTTGCTAGAGGGGGGGAGTTGCGGGAATTGCATTTGGTTTTGTCTCTGTTTTTGCATTTGCTTGTGCTTGCCATTCTTGTAAGCTCCCATTTGCTTTACCGTTATCAGTGGCCGGGCTGCGGACATCCTGCTTATCATCTCCCCTCTCGCTCCGTTGCCTTGAAAAATCAATAAAAAGCAAAGACAGCCCAGCAGCCGGCGCCGCTCTCGCATCTGCTCTCTCTCTCTCTCTCTCTGTCCGTTCCCCTCTCCTGGAAACACAACAAAAGCAACACACGCGAAAAAAAAAAAATGTGCGTGCGAATGCGGCGGCCAAAAAGGATGGTGCCAAGGAGGGGGAGGGGGGCAGGAACGGGGAGAGAGCGTGGATAATCTCGCGTGCCTAATTTTTTAATTATTTTAAAGCGAGCTAATTAAAAGCCACCACTTTCGGGATCCCCTGAGAAATAACACTAAATAACACTACAAAAATAACACCTATTTTTTATAATTTTTTTTTTTAAATCTGTTAATGTAATCATGAAATTTGGGAAGAAAACAAAACCAAATTAGGATGCTGCCTTCTTATTGCATAATCTTGGCTTTCCGCTTCTCCCTCTCTTTGTTTTTGTTTTGCTTGCCTTCTTCGTTCCACTCCATTTGCTTCCCCTAAAATTTTGATTCTATTTTTGATTCTTTTTTTTTTTGTGGGATTTTGGGCTCCAAATCTTTGGGAATGACTCATTTTTGTGGCAAACTTTTTTCGGGACTCTCGCAAGCGTGACTCACAAATTCGACACCGCCGCCCCCACCCGGCCCAGCCGCCCACTTTGGCCCAAGTCCGTCCTTGAGATAAACATCTCCGAGTGGGCCACTCCGAGTGGGACATGCGAATGGGCGGGGGGAAAGCGCAGAGCAGAGGAGCAGTTGTAAAACTCCAACTCCTTGGCGCCTATGCCGTCACTTTTGTGGGGCGTGGCTTTGGCGATGAGCTCACTCCGCTTTTGCCAAGGCAACAACAACAATTTCGAGCTCCTCCCGCAGGAGATTTAGCAACAAAAGCACAGACAACAACAACAAAACGCAGAAGAAGCTTAAAGCGCAGGCGGAAACGGAGGCGTAAGAAGCCCAAGAGGAAGCCGAGGCAGAAGAAAAGGAATCTTGACATTGAACTCGAGTTCGGGTACAGAAAAAAGTCTCTGCCTATCGATCCTTGGATCCTCTACAACTCCCCATATGCCATGAGAACATTTTCGAGCATCATTGACTTTTGTAAACTGCAATTTCTATAAAGAATTCCATAATCTTGGCAAAAAATGATTAAAATAAAATCAGTTAAAGGTTTTCAGAAATCACATGAAGAAATTGTGATAGAAAAAAGTGGAGATATATACATACGATATCAGGGAAAACAAAAATAAGTTGAGAATCTAGAGTAGTATTGTATGAATGAATATACAACTGATATACAAAGGTGAAATAGTTGGGAACTTATCAATGACCAAAGATTTGCCTTGGTTATCAGCAATCTTCAAAGCGCGATGAACCATCTTTGAGATGCAGATTTCGCCTTTTAATAGAATCAGGCTTACAAAGAGTTATAAAACAGTGTACTTTATAACTAAATGTATAGATTACAAAGATGCAGCCCAGTTAGGCGCTATCTTGACTTGCATCTCGACAGCTTATCTATTCCTCGTAATGCCCCAATAAATCTTAAACTCTCGGGGCAATTGCAAGGGCCCCTGGGAACCCGTCTGGCCGGCTCCTCCTGCCAAGCCAACTGCCCTGCCCACCAGCCCGTCCCCCAGAAGATTGTCCGCCTACCCGAAAAAAAGGGAGCCCCATCTCGCAACTACTGATGGGGTCTCCTTAAAAAAAAGGTAGTAGAAGTAGCAGAAGTCGCTGCCCTTTTTGGGGCTGCGCCTGCGCATAAAATTCCACAGCGTCCTTCTTTTTTACCCGTTTTTTGTACTTTTTTTTTATACATTTTTTTTTTAATTTGCTGCCAAAGGCGGCGCGTGCGTCACGTTACGCTTCGTTGCCAAAAAGGCGGAGATCGGGGGCAGGCGTCCGGGGCCTTGCAACCCAGAAGCAAAGGCAAAGTCAAAGTCAATGTCGAAAATCGAAGGCGAAACCGAGCTAATTTATTGCACTGCATATTTTTTTTTAATGCTTTTTGTTCGCTTTTGGTATTCGCGTAAAGAGCGAGCTTAAGAGGGAGTTTTAGGTGCTTGTTTATGGGTTTGTTGACAACATCACACGCTCAAAATCATTCCCATGTTCCATGTCGGATTTTGGTGGGATTCCAGGGAATCTGAAACTGAAATCGGAGGAGGTTTGGCCCCCAGGGGCACTGAAATACAAGGTTCTGTCGGTCGAAATTGGTTGTAGGAAATTTGCACCAAATGGTCCCAGGAAAACAGTACAAATTTTGCTTGTTTAATGGGAAATTGCGGACAAAAAAAGGTGTTTAATGTTACAATACCATCTGAAATTAATATTGTTTATAATGGGTTATACCTTTGAAATGTTGACCAGAAATTCCACATACCTTCCAGGTGCCTGATTGCATTTATTTCTGTGTAATCGGAATTTGAAATAAATGTTTAAAACAAGTTATAAGATACTTTTACCAGGTGGCACCAAGTATTTGGAAAATTACAACGAAAAAGGCAGTATCATTGTCACTATGATCGCATTTCTCTCTGTGTAATCCGTATCCGAAATTAAATTCTTTTTTGTAGCTGACATTGCTAAAAGTGAGATGGAATCCAAAAGATTTCACATGACAGTTGGAATACATAATTGTATTTTTTTGTTGGGTGTTCTATCTGAAAAATGCGTAGAACCGTTTGTTGTTCTTTTTTCGTTGTGGTTTCTCTTTTTGCTATGGGATCCAGGGCTTTTTTTTGCTGTTGCTATTGTGTTGCCCCCGCCAAAGTTCTTCAAACATCTCGGGGCCAAAATCGAACCAAATTAGCATTAATGGCCCGGCGACGCCAATTAAACTCCACTTTAACGGTCGCCGTCGCACAAAACAATCCTAAACCCAAAAGCAGCCAGACAACAATTTGCTGCCGCCTCAATTCATAAAGTTTATTGCTCCAAATCTGCGAAATCTGCGATAAAGAATCACATGGGGCACCCCATAAAGTTGTCAATAAAAGAGTTCATTCCGAATTTGGATCACTTCTGGATGATCGAATTGAGGAAGATTCAATTGGGCTGACGCAGTGACGAGCGGATATAGTATAGCTCAAGCTCAATTGAAAATTATGCAAATTTCGAGATCATTATTAATGCGTTTCCATAGCCCCGATCAACTGTAACCTTTGGGAATCTTTTGAGCTTTGGGGGAGAAGCCCTACGACAACCTAGGCACCCAGACTGCCGGTCTAGAGATATGCAGACGCCCAGAGACTCGACTGCGGAACTATGCAGCCACACACTCGCCAATTTGAGCTGTTGTCTCAATTAATTTTGCATTCAAATTGCCGCTCGACGCCAATTTCAATTGTGAAAAACTAGGCACACAGCTCAGATTTGATTAAAGGCGCACTTTTCTCCCTCAGTTCCTGTTGCGAGCATCTCTTGTTTCGCGGTTTGTGCGGTGTCTTGCCAGCTACTGCTTTTCCCCCTTTCAAAATTGGCAATTGCCTGCCACCCATAGTCCTAATGATGATTGTACCTTAAATATAGTACGAGTGCATCAATAGAAACACAAATTTTCCATTTTTGTGTCAGAGCAGACAGGCGGACAAGCAGACAGGCGAACAAGCAGACAAGCAGACAGGGGGACAGGGGAACAGATTTGTCACAGTTTTCTCGAGGGCACTTTTGGAGTTGCTTGGGCCCTTCTATATTTATAGATCCACTCTCGCTCCCTTTCCCCCCCGAAAGCAATTATCTTCGAAATTCTTAATTAAGGCCGCTCGTGCCTGGGGTTTCCAAAAAAGAAAACATCTTCCACTAACTTATTTTAGTTCCAGCACTGGGCCAGAAACAACAAATAACCAAAAGATGATATATGACGTTGGAAATTATGGCCTGACAGCCGAGAGAATTCGGGGAGAGTGCGACCAGAAAGGGGGGGCTTCCTTCCTAAGTGGAAAAGTGGAAAAGAAGTGGCGGCGCATTAAAATGCAATCGATACAATTTTAGCGACAATCGACAGACATTTCCCAGTTCCCAGCTTGCAGCTTGCAGCTCGCAGCTCGCAGCTCCATTTCCATCTCGAGTGGCAGAAGCAGGAAGCAAACTAAATATAAATCCAAGTCAGGGCCAGGCAACCATATGTGGGTTGTGGCATGCTCTGCTGCTCCGGTGCTCTGGAGCTGCTCTGGGGATGGGGATACCTACTCTAAAAGGAGGGAATGCAGCGGAGCAGCCCAGAGATGCTGGTTCTCGTTCCCGTTCCCGTTCCCATTCCCGGTTGTCGCTCGAAGTTCGCATGACCAAAAGGCATCACGACGACAATTGCCAGGGGAATCCGGGGGAGAGGAGCGTCCAGTCCCTGTTGCTCTGTAGGGATGTCCATTAAATTATTGCCACGATCTATTAGCAGGCGAGGACGAGGGAGGATCGCATCGGATCGCATCGGATCGCTCCAAGTGGCCTCGCTAAAAATAGAAAAAAATCTTGATCGCCGTCTGGCGTTGAAAGGCCAGGCAAGCGCCAGGCAATTGCATAAACATTTACCATTCAAATGGAAGAATAGCTCCTCCTTGCAAGAACAATACCCTCGGCACTGTAACAAATCAATGCCAAAAGTCATTCCCTGGTTCTTTGTCGAATTGATTATTCTCGTTTGTGTTTGTTTGCCGTGTAGGCGGGTCTTGCTCCTCACGATATTGGAACCGATCTCCTGTCTGTCTGCTCCGATATTATTTTGCTCGAATTGATTCCCTGACATGCAAAAAAAATGGTATAGGAAGAACATAAGGGCAGCAATTTCTGGGCAATTTGCATGGCAGACCGACCGATTGTGTGCCTGTGATTGATGGCAAATAATTGGAGCGCCAGGCGGCTGGGCTATCAATTGATATTGAATGCCAGAAAATGATCGATTCTTAATAAAAAACACGGCAGTGCATATACTGTAGCCATAGGACTTGTAATACCCGGTTCTTAAAAAGAACACGGGTATATTGTATCTTACAAATTTATGTAACAGGGAGAAGGAAGCTTTTCCGAGTCCGAGTCTACCTATGCCTGTCTGTTCGTCCGTCTGTCTGTCTGTTCGTCTGTCCGTATAGATTTAGGAAACTAAAACGAATTGCATATTCAGAATTGTGTGTGGCGTCCACAATCTTAACTCTAGAGGTAGGAAATACGGATATTACGTTGGTAGAGCCAATATCTATCTATGTTGTGAAAATCAGCCGGTTACACCAACTTCCGCCCTCGCAAATGGCAAAAATGTTGCACCCTCAAGCTTCTACGAAAATGTTTGGCGCCGTCAATTTGAATGCAATTATAATGTTTTAAAAATCAGGTGGAAACTGAGAACCGGGTATTTATATTCGAGAAACTCGACTAAAATCGCTATTAGGTCGTTCACAGAGTTTCAAACAGTTTAGAATGGATTGTCCAAGCTCTATGAGGTGCTTTTACTTAAATGTACTGCGAAATACGAAAATAATTCCACGGAATTCCGCATTGAACGTGGATGCAAAGTTCGTTTTGGCAGTTGTGTTGGCCTCCCCTATCGGAGGTGCAAATATTTGCTTGGCCAACGGCTGTGTACGGGTTTTGGGGCATTCGTGTATAAAGCACACTGGTATATAGGTTGCGGGACAGCGCAATCTTATCACCGTGCAAATAGCATCTCCTGGTTTTTTGGCTTGCCATTTGCATTCATCGCATAACAAGATACTCTGTTTTTCGCTACCTTCGGCCGCTGCTTTTGTCCCCGAAGGCGTGGCAGATAACACAGGCTGTCATTGACACCAAACCAAAGGATGCAACGGCGGGCTGGCAACTCGAAACTTCCAACTACCGGTGTCTGAGTGAGCCCAATGACCTTTCCAGAAGCCACCCCCGATTGCAGTGGTGCAATGCGCTTGGGAAAGGAGTGGGAGCGGGAGTGGGAGCGGGAGTGGGAGTCGGTGCCGGTGCCGGAGGGATGGCATGCATGTGACCAGATGCGGGTCGGGTCGTCCAGGGTCAATGTCTGTGCCCCGGGAAGAGTAAATGTTTTGACAGCATCGAAGGCAAACATACGGGAGGAGCTACTTGGGTTGAACAGCGAAGATACATACTATATATGGTTTTCATGGATTGCTATTTTCTCCTAACATATTTTTAGGTTTTATCGGCATGTTTTCTCTAGTCTTATAGATATAGTTTCATTTTAAATGTTTTCGCATTGCAAACATTCTGAATTTTCTAAATCAAATGTATTTTATTTTGAGATTAGTTGGTGTACATTTCATTTTACAATTTAAAGAGAAATTACGAAGATATACACAGATTTCCTAATCATTTGTAATAATCATGTGATAGCTCTATTTTGTGTAAGAAGGTTTTTATGGAGCCACAAAGGTGATCTTTTATCTTTGAAATATCTAGAGTTGCATTCCATTAATTGTAGTGCAACCAAAGCCCGAATCTTCTTAGGCAGGCTTGCCTGTAATCCATCTTTTCCAAACACAAATGAGCAGCCAGCGAGTTGGCTGATTGAATGCCAGACTTGCGAGACAAACAAATGTATACATTTCATAGAGTTTTGGGGTAGGCCTGCGGCCACTTCCTCACTTCTCTAGCAACCAACTGCGACCCTGAGTTTTTCCAATTCTCCGCTTCAATTGAATCGCCACGGATTGAACTACATACTGCAAAGAAGTGCTGCTAGACCATTTGCTGCTTCTGCAGTTGATTGTTATGACTGCCTTTGTTTGGCTGCCTCTTCTGTTTGGTTAATTTCGGTTTTGTTTGTTGATGCTGCCGGCAAGTGTCTCCGGGTGCCCCGGGCACTTTCACTGCGGGTTCCGGGGGGGGATAGTGCTTCTAGCGGATCGCTCCACTCGAAACACACAATCGATTGAGACGCTTGAGATGAGTGGTGCAGTTCAAATGGCCGAGAAGTGCTAAAAACTTGAATTTTAGACCCACTATAACCTTCGAAATGCCGCAAAGTATACTGCCAAAGTTTGTAATTTGTGATCCTCTTCTGCTTTCAGCCAAATCAAGCCGAAACCAAACCGTCAACAGCACTGGGAGTGCCAACCATACAACGAAGGTAAGTTGAGCCGTCGTCGGCAGAGGGAAAAAAATGAATATTAACAACCACCTTTGGGGGAGAAGGCCGATGAAGGATGCAAAATGTGAATGCCAAGCCATGGGGAAGTCCTGAGGTGACAATGCCATTGTCCTGGGCCAAGGCAAGGCAAGGCAAGGCAAAAAGGGGTGAACATATTCCTGATGATTAAGCTCTTGTTGTTTTTTGCCGGCTTCCAGGAAGCACACCGCTCGAAAATCGTGAAGAATTGAGTGCCTAAAAGCATACAAAAAGCTGTTTTATAGTTGTAAACTACATTTAACAAGTAGAAACGCTGAATCTGACAGAACGCCACGCCTTTACAATATTTGCTTTCTTGACACGATAAATAAATTTTAAGAAACTAGCGGGAAAAAGTTATCCAAATCGGATAATAAATATAGAAGATATGGGCACAGCAACGGCATAGTGATTGGGATCGATAAAAAGTTATCGAAAAAACTGTAAACGGTCAAAACTGTGTCACCGAGTGCTCCAATCGCAAAAAGGGCTAAAATTCGACAACTGCGTTTCTACATTTGCCCATCAAAGCAAGCAATTGGTTACACCTCTGGACAGCCATGCATTCAATCCTCACA
>JAJJHQ010010246.1:617331-662887 GCA_021223825.1 Drosophila ironensis
TTTTTTTTTTTATTAAAAAATATGGAATAGTGAGTGACAAACAGTATAACACCTTCGTCTCTTTTTTTTTGCAATAAACTTTTTACTTTACCCTTTTTTTATAATTATTAAGACCAATGGAATCTTCCAAGTCATTATCTGGAATTGAAGTCTCGAGAATATATAGGTACACTGCGGTTGGAGATGTCTCCTTCTGCCTGTTACATACATTTGCACAAAGATAATATACCATTTGTTCCTTAAGGTNAAATGCTACTTTAATTGTGCAAGTTTGGTGGCACTCCAGCGTTGTTATGGAATTAGCCAGCTTTGCTGCCTTGCTGCCTTGCTGCTTCCTTGCTGTTTGCTTGTTTTTCAAGTGGAAAGCCCTTGATTTTGCGCTTGTGCAAATGACACACACGCGTATACATTTCAAGAGATTCTTCTGTCTGTCTAGCAACCCTTCTCTGCTTTTCATTCGCATTTACTGCTTGGAAAGCACAAAAGCGTGGAGTTTCTCGGGAACGCAGCTCTCGAGTGAAGCTGATGAAGTGTGCTTGGGTGTCTGTGCTTTCTGCTTTCTGCTTTCTGCTATTTGCACACACACCCCCTGAAAGCATGCTTTAACTTTGCTTTGTCAGCCCACAAGCATGCTTTCGCTCTTTAGGCAAACTTGACTCTGCCAAAGCCGCCGCCCGTTGACTTTGTTTTTGGTTTTTGGGGGTAGACCTGGGATCTTAATCGATTGATTAGCATTCGCATGCTAATAAAGGTAATCTCCCCAGCAGAGACATTATCTTAAATGCTGATCAGCGGCGGAATCTGTGGGCTTTTTCGGTTTCTTCCATAGACGCAGCGAAAGTTCTGGCTAAAAAGGCCAATGTTTATATTTGGACTACCAAAACGATGTTCAATAGCTTTGTGCGCGCATTTCCCATTTCGGGGCGATCGAAATTTATGAGACATTCGACGACAGACAGCCGATACAACATGTAATTTATATACCAACCACTTGGCCGGACTTTGCGTTGGCAACAAGTTCTGGTTGGCCATAAAGAGCAGGAGCATTTCGGGATGCCGCAATCGCAATGGCAATCGCAATCTCAGTGCCGCAATCGGCGCAACGCACTGCGGACGCAGCAAAAGTTCAACGGAGCCAACGCGGAGATGTTGCCACACATTCGCTTGTCGCCGGATTGTTTGCTCACTTTTTTTTTTTGCGTAACCCGTTTCCCTGGCTGCTCCTTGGCCCAAAAAAACAAACAAAAAAAATCAAAAAGAAACACGTTCTCGCTCCCGTCGTTTGGCCAAATTAACAACAAAAATGTTGCCCACTGCCAAAGATGCAACTGCCACAGAAGCGGCCAAGCGGCCAAGCGGCAGCTTCGGTTCGGGGGCCAAAAAACCGTTCGTCGGCCGAAAATGTGTCACCAGCGATCTGGACACGGTCCGCAGCGGATTAGTGGCCACAATCCATGCCCCATGGCCCCCCCTTGGACTCCCGTTTTGTTTTGCACAAATGCCAGGGCAGGCCGTAAAGCATTTTCCTCGCCAAAAGGTCGAATGTTTGCTTCAAACTGCGATTCACGGGATTTGACTAGATTAAGCTCGATGCTAATATCTTGTTTAATGCAATTTTTGTTTAGGATTTCAATAGCTTCAATCCGGAAAATCGCATCTTAATCGACTTGCTTTCATATTAGGCCTTGCTTAGGAATCTGCCATCGAAATCGCACAAACATTGTATATAAACTTANTGGACTCCCGTTTTGTTTTGCACAAATGCCAGGGCAGGCCGTAAAGCATTTTCCTCGCCAAAAGGTCGAATGTTTGCTTGAAACTGCGATTCACGGGATTTGACTAGATTAAGCTCGATGCTAATATCTTGTTTAATGCAATTTTTGTTTAGGATTTCAATAGCTTCAAACCGGAGAATTGCATCTTAATCGACTTGCTTTCATATTAGGCCTTGCTTAGGAATCTGCCATCGAAATCGCACAAACATTGTATATAAACTTATTTCCTGTACTCAAGACCTTATAGAAGGAATCTTTTTATAAATCTACCATTAAATAGTTAGGCGAATATTGGTGATTTACTTAGGAAATTGAAATATATCAGGCTTGAATGTATCTTCAGCTAGTTTTTTACTTCAAATATTCTTTTGGCAAGCCACAGATGTCACTAAAATCTAAAGATATCTTATAGATACTTTACTTCCATGACAGCCACTTGAATCCCCCTGAAAATTTGAGTCTTACAGATTTCACTGAAGGCTTTAGAGATAACGAACTGCATGTTTTAATGAGAAAATATACATATTTCAAAGACAAGCATTTTTTTTTGAGAATGCAAAAGAATCTAAAAGCTAATTCTTTTAAAACTTTATATATTACTTTAAATATTATCGTGGCAAACAGTTGACTAAAGAAATCATGACTCGTAGTGGCGCAACAAATGGCATTTTCTTTGGAGAATGGAAATGCTCAGGCAAAATACTTGACTTCAATGACAGCCACTTGGCGCGTCTCTGTCGCTGAGCCCACAAAAATCCCAGTCTTCCGCCCCTTTTCGGCCACGCCCCCGCTCCGCTTTCCTGCCGCGGAAGAGCGACACCAACGCGCACAAATATTTTTCATAAATATTTAAAGCAAATATTTCTTTGTTTGCCGTTCGCGTTGATTGCTGGCATTTGGTTATTGCCGCCCGGCCGGCAAGCTTCCAGCGGATTTAATGAGGTGCTGGAGGCAGCAGCAGCAGCGGCGGCAGCAGCAGCAGCAGCAGCGGCAGCAGCAGGATCGTGGGTGTTGGGGCGACGGCTTAATTGCAATCATCTGGGATTAGGCCTGTGTTTTGACTCCGACCTGCTAATTAGTAGAGTTTTGATTTTGTTTCGCTCCAAACTTGGACATCATTAGCCCGATTGGCGATCGGGCGGGCCTTCCACTGCGGAAACATGTGTCGCGCAAACTCTTTTCTCGCTCTTAGATTTCAAGTGGTTGGTTAGGCGGTTAGGCAGGGCGGCGGTGGGTGTTTTAGAAAGCTTTGCGCCATGAGCGGGTTAAGTGTTTTCCAAGCGAATGCAGGTAGCCAGCCCGGCCAGCAAACACAGCCGCAGGTTTAACACCTCTCCCACTCCCACTCCCCGTCCCACTTCCAGTCCGTCAAGACCGTCGAGTCCGCGTCCAAATTCAAGTCAAAAGCAAAATGCTAGCCCAAGACCAAACCAGTGCTGTAGGTCAAGGCTGGGCGCGGCGGTGCCTCCGACTCCGAGTACGTGACGTCTGCCGACACTTACGCTTATGCCACACCGTATGGAAAATGACTTTCAGGTGAAAGCCCGACCCGGTCCGGCCCGCTGTTTATTGGGGGAGCAGCCATTAAACTTGGACACCGGCTCGTCTCAGATCCGCGCTGCCATTTGATTTGTGGCCACCGTCCGCGCCCTCCGATGACTGATTCTTATGGCAGCGACATCTATGATCTTTGTTCAGTGATCTGTGGGAAAATGCAAGCTCAGCACGTAGAAGAAATAAACAATTCGCTGCCAGCTGCACGAGATCGTTCTTCAGGGCTTCTCTTTTTGGCTTTTCCAAGGAAAAGTTTTCCACTTTTTGGGGCCTGGGAACGGACCAGCCACCACCTCCCACCCAGATCATCGCTTGGGCTTTCACCAATTGTTTCAGTTTATATTTTACCATCAACACATTACACTGGCAGCCTTGTTTAACAAATTAATTGTTACGCTTTTTAAATGTTAATCAAACAGCCCCGGCCCCGGCCCCGGCACCGGCCAGCATAATTATTAACCAAACAAAAATAGCAACCCACTCGCGGGAAAAAATTCGTTTTGGTTGCTGCGATTTTCGGACGCCTTTGAACGTTATTTACGATCATCTTAACTTTATTATAATTCAAATTTTATTCCCCTCTAAGCGGTGTGTGTGCAAAAATCGTTGTATAGAAATTTGTTGCCCTCCACCTGAGAGTCAGGCCAAACAAAATGTAAAAATAAAATGTAAAATATAAAAAAGCGCCGAAAAAAATCGAAAAAATTAAGGTGAAAGAGGAAGAAAATTAATTGATGGGAATTTCTTTTTAGTCGTCGATTGGAATGGAATGGCATGGAATGGGCTAAGATGCGATGCGATGCGATGCGAAGCTGCCGGTCTTTGCTCGTTTTACATATTCAAATAGAAATCGAAAGCGTTTGATTTTTGATTTTGTTGGTATGGCTGCGCGGCGACCCTCTGCTTCTAATTTGCTGCAGCAGAAACAATGGAAGCCCTCGACGGGTCTCGTCTGCCTTTGTCTCGTCTTGTTTTTGGGGGATTACGTAAATATCGAAGATCAAAAAGAAATTAAATCGAAGTTCGATCGCTTGTGGTGGTGTCTTGTTTTTGCTGGAACTGGGGCAGCTTTAATTTCTGATTCAAACTTTGGTCATTTTCTTTTAGCGAAATTAAGTAATAGATGTTTTTGTTTGGCGTTTATTTTCGGGGTCTAACGGTGCGGCTGAGTGATTTAATGCCTGGGAATTCGAGTTTCTGGGGATCACCAAAAATTACATATTCTTTATACACCCCAAGAGGATCTTGGGTGGACCGCGTCGGTTTATTATAGAGTTTTTAAACCATGTACCTCAAGGTACAAATGGTATATTAAGTTTGTGCAAATATATAACGTGTTTCCGACCCTATGAAGTCATTCTAACCATGTCCGTCTGTCCGTCTGTATGTATGAACACTTCGTTCTCAGAGATGATAAGACCTAAAGACGTAATTCTTTTTGTTTCATGTCCCTTATAAGTGTACGCATTTTAGACTTATTTAATATTTTTGCCACGCCCCTTACCGCTTTTGAAATGATCAATAAACTGTATTTTCTACTGCAGATTGGGGTATACCTTCAAATTGCTTGGACCAAGAGATATACCCTTATTGCTTACAGCTAATAATTGTAATATCTAGTAATATCTATGTGCCAAGTTTTACAAAGATCGGACCATAAAGACATGGTCTACAAGAATGTGCTCCGTCCCCTCTCAGTGTCAATGCCGGATGACGTCATATAAATTCCAGCTTTGACTTCAGAAAATGTTGGGTTTTGATAATGAAATGGGCTATTTGTTATTTATAAATGTATCCCTA
Organism: Drosophila ironensis; assembly: GCA_021223825.1. Classification (NCBI taxonomy): domain Eukaryota; kingdom Metazoa; phylum Arthropoda; class Insecta; order Diptera; family Drosophilidae; genus Drosophila; species Drosophila ironensis. The sequence continues at coordinate 622,461 of JAJJHQ010010246.1, forward strand.
AACGTAACAGGGCTTACGAATATTGAAAAAAACACATAGGAAAACCATGTTTCTGGTTGGTTTCCCTGAATTTTTCCCATCTTTTACCCAGAATTTTAGTGACCCTTGGGTGGGCATCTGTTTATTATTGCAAATTGTTAGAAACTCCTTCTTAAGTAGCGCTTCTCTAACCGTTTCATGTTTTACATGACGATTTATTGATACGCTGACATTGAAGTGCTGGCCATAAAGTCAATAAAAGCCCGAAATTGTTATTTTCCCACCTCAAGTGCTCATCCCGCATTGACACATTTCGATGGCCCCAAAAGGCGGCAATCGCCGGCAACAATAACAATAACAATAACAATAACAATTACAAGCAAACAACTGAAATGATTACCCAAAAGATCAGCAGCAGCAGCAATATTATGACTTTGTTGTAGACATTTCACGCACTCACGTTTTTTAATGCAATCCCCAATCCCCCGATCGCCAGGCACTTACAATGAAAAACCGCAGTCGGACCGCCCCGCCCCTGGGTCTTTCTCTCGTATTTCTTCTGCCTCGTTTCTGGGCACATAAATACAATTTTTTATGACCGCAGCAACGCTGCAGCAGCCGCAGCAGTCGCGGCAGCAGCAGGTAATAATAGTTGTAGTGCTTTTAATATCGTTGCGGCTTGTCAGGCCAAACAATAACTGCGAGTATTTTAGTCCCGGCTGCTGCCTATCCGATTTCAAATCTTTATATATTATTTATAAAGCCAATGCCCAAGGGCCTGGTATTTTTCATAATAATCAAGGGACGAGGGACTCCTGGGACTCCTTCTAATGCATTTACGATTCGTTTACGGCTCCCTTAAGTGTTTGATTAAACATTAAGACTCGTTTGCCATTTGATTTTTAATCGCGCACTAAAAACAAGAAGGCATAAATTTTGGTGCAGCCCGAGCATCCGCAATGCGATGATGTCAGCTAGGAGGAAACTTTTACCTTTTGGACATTCGCGCAGGGTTGCGCCCCTCAAAAAAAAGAAAAACAAAAACCAAACTAAATGGCCAGCAAATATAATTTTTATTTTGACTTTTATTTTGATTTCTGAGTCATTCAACCCGCCGCCGAAACTTTCAACTGGCCGACCGGCTATCTGGCTATCTGGCTGCCTTACTGCCAAGCTGCCTGCCTGCCTCTTGGACTTTCTTCAAAAAATTTGAAATACTCGTGCGTCAAGTCATCCACAATCCCCACAATTTACCACCCACCTGTGCCTGCCCCCTACCTGGCCCGCTTGTGGGCCATAGGGTGGGTGAAAACCAACCGATATTAGCTGAGCGGAATAGTTAATTAAGGCGTACGGCGACATATGCTAATGCCGTCCGAATGGGCATATCAATTTGTCAGTGGTCTGCCTGCTCTGCTCCTTGGCTTTGGCTTATTTTCTTCGCCGCCCCCTGGCCCCCTGCCCACCGTCCGCCGCCTTCCCTCTTCCCCCCCCCGCGGATACTTTTGGCCGAAAGCTAAGAGCCGTAAGCCGTAAGCCAAAGCCGGAAAGAGCCAAAATGACGGATGCGTGTGCGCGGGGCGAGTGCCACAAGCGGATGATCCGCGGATGGTTGAAAGCAAAATATTAAAATAAGCGGGGCGGATTGGTCGATAATTATTGGCAGACGGCTAGCTTTTCGCCGGTTTCTGCCTCAGAATCAACTTTCCAAACTGACGGGTTGAATTCTGGTTGGAAATCAAAGTGACGTTTTCGGGTTTTCACTGAAAGCAAAAGAAAGAAAATTGTTAGGATTTCATTTGACTTATTTCTTAACAAGTCGACACGTTGTAGTCGAGATTTCTCCACAACGAGATGCCATGTAATTATTTTCATTATCAATTAGTTTTTCCTTTTAAATTTAAGTATTAACCCCAAACTACATTTAGACAGGAATAAAACCAGCACAGGCAAACGGCATTGATATTGGCAGAGGCCGCATCTTCAATATTTATTGTCTGAACCTTATAAAACTTGTCACATGGCTAGATATTAAAATTTTTAACTGTAAGCAAAAAGATTTATATATCTTGGTCTAACCATTTTGGAGATATAAACAATAATGCAGGCGAAAATCAGGGTTTTGCAAAATTGAAAGACGGAAAGCGGCGTGGATAAAATTCAACAATGACATATTCTGCGTATATTCTAATCATCTCAAAGAACGAAGTGTAAATACATACAGACAGCCAGACAGACGGACTGACAGACAGACGGACGGACAGACAGATAGACGGACGGAAAGAGAGACGGACGGACAAGGCTAGATCGATGCTGATCAAGAACTACATACATTTGCCCAACTTACTAATTTGTACCTTAAGGTACATGGTTTAATCTATTTTACTAAAACATTAATAACTGAACTATATATTTTTGGTAATAAGTAAAAAGATTATCTTCAAATTGCGATAATTACCGTAAAGCCAAGACAAACGTCTTTCCATTTAAATAATTTAAGCAAAATTGCGGTATTTATGATGTGCAATAAACGCAAATTGTGGCCATAAATCTGAAGATAAAATGGCAAACAAAATTGAATAAGTCAATAAGCCACTTTCTTTAATCAACTATTAAAAGCTTTTGAATTAGTACGATTTTTTTGGAGTAAACGCCCGCGAATGGTGTGAAGGCTTTTACCCGACAATCTGTGACCAAGTTTGTTGCCTGAGTCTTTTGATTTTGTCGCTGGGAATTCGAGAGAACTTGCATGCAGATGAGCCAGCTCGCCGGGGGGAACCCTTCACTCGAAACTCCAACTTCTTTGGCCCCCGGTAGGTATGCTGGTCAGGTGCGTTTTAAACAAATTGTTTGTTTATTTCCCCCACACCGAAGCGATTTCTTCCCGCCAAGAATATCAAGAAGGCCGCCGTCGCGCACCGAGTGTCTGCCGGGGCTTTCTAGTGAAATTGAAAACGCATTTAATAATAAACACTCGAAATGGAAACAAATTGAAATGCAAAGAAAACAGAAGCAGCAGAAGCAGTGGAAGCAGCCGAAGCAACTTGTTGACAAAATTTCACTTTCAACTGTTTTTTGTAGAGCAATCTGTGGGTACACATTTGTTTGCCGTTTTTTCTACCCAAAACACACACAAAAATCTCCGATTTCACAAGATTTCTCGGGTATTCAAAGGGCCTGGCATGGTAAAGCCAATCTGATTAGGTGCGCGATGGGCTCGGTTCTTTCGCCCCAAACGGAGGAGGGGTAGGGTGAGGGCTGTATCCTCACGTTTTCTTGGCCAATCCATAAAAAGCTGCTAATGGGAAATTATGTGTGTCTGGGGCCCCGCATAATGGCCGGGTAATTGCGATCGAAGCGTGGCCGGTCGGTTGGCTTTCGCGGGATGAGTTGGCACAAGGCCCATAAAAGCGGGAAATGAAAATGGAAATTGTAGGGAGGGCGCTGGGGATTGCATTAATCAATGGGCCTGCTTCGAAAGCCCTATGACTATGACTATGACGGATTCCAACTAATTTGCCTCTCTATGCACTTGCCTTTTTTTTTATTGTTACTTTCAGCCAAAGACGAAGTCGAACAACGAACAACGAACCAACCAGCTAACAGGTGAGTGCGAGCCAAACAAAGCGGCAAATTAATTGTAATTTTCCGATTCCCACCTGTGAAAACCTTTTTACTTTACTCTCAAATCGAGCAGGTAGCTTGGGTGAACGTTTAGGCCTTTCTCAAGGGAAATTCTTTCCACTTGATGCAAGCCCAGAAGTCTAGACTTTCTTGCCAAAGAACCGAAACCGCCAGGGTTCGTTGGCCAAGTTAAGAAAGATTGCTCTCTGATCGAGGCCTCTAACGGCCAAAATGTCAAGAGTGGAACAAATCGCGGCTGCGAGGAAAGTAATTCGGCTTCTCAGCTTGTTTGGGCCGCTAAGGGGTATCAAAAATTGAGACGTTTAATGCTGAAAAATATGAAAAACCGAAGAACGCTTGGCAGCAACCACAACCTGTCAGCGCTTAACTGAATGACCGTCACTATTCGGCTTTTGGCCAATGATCGTTGAAATAAATACCAACAAGGACCGTTACACAAAAAAAGCCGCAAAACTCGTGGAGTTTTTACATCGGAGGGGCGGTGCGGGGGCAGTATTGCCATGATATTTGCTTTTTTGCAAATAAATACAATACTCGTTCGTACCTACCAGAGTGCGGGGGCAAAATCAACTTTATTTCATTTTGTGACGACCTTAAATTGTTTTTGACTTTGACTTGGAGCCCCGCACAATTGGCAAAGTTATACTATACATGATGACGGTGTGCATGTTTTCTGTAAAAGTTTATTGTACAAAACTTATTGTACAATTGTCGGCTGTTTGTGGTTGATTCGCCAGAGCTAATTAAGTTGTTCGTTCGATTCGTTTGTGGGGGATTATTTAAGTCACGCTTAATACGGCTATTACATTAAACTTGGCCAGTTTTCCTTTCTATTTTTTTGCCTGCGCGTATTTATGAAATGCCTAACTTATATCTCTTTTTTTTGCACACTCTGCTGATTTTGTTTTGCCTATTTAAATAAAACCCTGTGCTGACGGTTCCCAGAGAAGTTGCATTATTTTTATTAGCTGTGTTTTTTTATGCAACAAACGTGGCAAAATCTATTCAACCCGGCAACGGCAGGCAACCTATTTCTCCTTTTTTTTCGGGAAAATTGTGGGTACTACTTGGTTTTAAAAGTCTTTAGTTGGTAACTTAATGTTACAAATACTTTAAAGCTCAATTTCAAAATAATTGAATTGTATATTCGTTAATTGTGTGATATGCAGCGATATTGAGTCATTTTTGGGTAAACATGGTACAATTCTCTAAAGATTTTAGATGTTATCTAATATAATTGGAGTTTTTTTTAGGGGAGTTGTTGTTTTAGGTTCTAAAAGCACTGAATGGTCGATTAAAGTATATAATTCCTTGATCACCATCAACAGCCGACTCGATATTGCCTTGTCCGTCTGTCCGTTTGTCCGTATGAACGAATAGATTTTGGAAATTGTAATATATAGACAGGGAATAATGGCAAATACTGATTCTAGGGATAGCAGTTCAGCAAAAGTATGTTTTTAAAATAGGACACCCTCTCCTGGATGCCCATAAACCGCCAAATTCGAAAATTGCATTTTAGAAACACTATATTTGAATCTCTTTTCGAGTTGTTTCCTTGGGAATTTGTATACTTTTTAACAGTAAGATATAAAACCTCTGCTTTTGAGTGTTTTGCTTACTTATTTTTGCTGCATTTGCTGCAATTAGCCTTTTGTTTTCGTCACCTCCAAGCCCCTCCTCCTCCCTTCCCCCGAAAGAGATCAAATGTCGCCGAACTGAGTACTTGGGGAGGGCTGCCCTTGTTTTGCCCATAAGCCTTTATGGAATGGAATCCGCACGCCGCCCCCAAGGCGGCCCCAATTTCAGGGCCCAAGAAAGGTCAGAGGGGGCGGAAAAAGGGCGGAGGCGGGGTTCGGGCCCCGCCGTCACTGGGCCACAGTGGCGTCGCAGGCATTAGGCACACCACACCACACCGCCTAGCCAGCCGGTTTCGCGTCTCGCTCTCGGACTCGTATTTCGTATTTCGTTTTTCGTATTTCGGCTTTTATTTTATTTTATTTGGATCTTTTTTTTTTGGCACCTGTCGCTGCAGCAGCGCAGCGCCGTCTTGGCCAACTTCTTCGGCTCGCGACGTGTTCGTGGCGGCGGCCCGAACAGCTTTTCAGCTTTTCGCCGCTTGCACGTCTCGAGCGTTTGAGCCGAGTTTTCAGCGTTCAATGCGCTGCCAGTCGTCGCTCAGAACGCACGCGAGTCGTTTGCCGGGCCCCCAAACCCCAAAAGCGTTGCCAACGCCAATCCGAAACATAAGTTCAAAAATTTTTTTGAAAAAACGTTTGAAAAACCGAAAACGGAAAACGGAAAACGCGCGTGCGTGTTCTTTGCCGTGTGAACTCGATACCGGAGCAACGAAGCGAACATTGCTAGGGAACACTTTGATTTATTTCACCTTTTTTTTTCGCCAACTTTACCAAGTGGATGATATTGGCTATCAACCGCTGCGGTGAAGTGAGTGCGTGTGGTGCGTGATGTGCTCGGTGGCGGTGCAGCAGCATCAACAGCAACAGCAGCAGCAGCAGAAACAGCAACTATAGTTCGCCGATCGACTGCTATTACCATACAGAATGTCGTTGTCAAAGAACCAAATGAGCGTCTTCATGGAGAAGATCAACACGGTGAGTGAGCAAGATTGAAAACTGCAATTTGCAAACTACAAGATGCGAGTTGCGCGCTGCGAGCTGCAAGCTGCGAGTCTGCCGCATTTGATGCGGCTCTGTGGGTCTCTGGGTCGTGATCCACTTGAACTACAAAAAGAGTGCATTTTTCACACGAATTCGTTTCGTTTAATCTGCTGCCACAAATGACATGCACTGCAGGAAATAATATTCGACGATAGCCGATGGCTTTATGTTTCCATAAGGCACGCATTTTTGTGGATAAGATGTTTCGAAAATCGAATGTTCTTCAGTTTTCTAGGATTTGCACCCAAAGTTTAGTGGTTATTGATATTTAAAGTTTAGGTGGGTTACAAAACCATCTTAAATGATTGATATCTGCTGCTAGAAATGCCATGCATGGCTTTATGTGTCCATAAGGCGTGCATTTTCGTCGACAAGATCTTCGGAAAATCGAATGTTCTTTGGTTTTTCAGGACTTACACCTAAATTATTGGGATTATTAATGTTTCAAGTTCAGGTGGGCTTTGAAAACATCCTTATATGATGGATTCTTTCTTAGCAAAACTAGTAACTTCTAGAAAAGGTTTTTATGGTATCAGTTCGATGGGAACTGTGATTATCCCTATATCGTTTAATACGCATTGGGAATAGATTTATTTAAAATGCTTAATTAACATCTGTAAAAACTATAAGATAATGAGATTCTAAAATTCGAAATATTTTACCAATATTTTAAACATAANTAATTTAACTTAGAAAATTAAATCATTCAAAGAATTCAATCCATATTACAACGTTTGAAGTTTAAACAACCAATTCAATATGAAATCTTCAGAAAATAGGTTACTAAACTTATCTGAATAAAATAGCAAACAATTTATCACTAGAAGCGTTGCATTTGGTATGACCAAGCAAGTTTTTATTAAAAAATAATGTCTAATTGTCAAGGCTTGTCCCCGAATAAATTAACCAATAAACCTTGGAAAAGTAGGAGGTTGCTGCATGGCTTTTGCAAATGCAGATAAATGTTGAAAAAAACTATCTTTAAAGCCACTTGAAGAGGTTGTAAAACTAATAGATTTGTTGTAAATTTGAACTGAAGGCAAGGCAATTTGTAAGCTGTTACAAGGTTTCTTCTTAGGAGAAGTTTTCCCGGATTCTTCGGCGCTGGCAAGGCCTTTTCCCGGGGCAGTTTCGGCGAGTGCCGTGTGCCGAGGGGGGGAAGAGAGAGTGCGGCGCTCTCACCTGACCAACAATTTAACGTAATTTGCATTCAAAAGTGTCGCCTGGCCGCTCATAAATAAAATGAAATTGAAATTTTTGCGCCTCAGTTTTCCCAGTCGACCGACCGACCGACCGACCGATCGACGCATTTTGATTGTGGAGTGAAACGAAAGTGAAATGCGCGCGCCCCAATCGACAAAAAATTAAGTGCCCTCTCTTTTTATAAATTTTTTGTGTGTAGCCCCTCACCACCCTCTTCCACACCCTTACCCCCCCACCTTCAGCATTCCCCTGTCATTGATTGAGTGAGGTGCACACTCAATGAGCTTCAATTGAACGAGAGCTGATGAAATGGCGCACAAACATAAAACATAAAACAAAACCCAACTAACCATCTAAATATGCTGCAGCCCCTGCACTGGCTCCGGGTATTTGTGCAACAATTATTAATTAGTAATAATTTTCGATTGCGAGTGTAGAAATGCTGATGAGGCTCCACGTACCACGTAGCAACCAACCCAAAAAAAAAGAGGGGGGGAAAAAAGAAGGTTTAATGGCCACAGGAGTGGGGTGAGTGGGGTTGGGCAAGACGAAAAAGTGTTGCCAAGATTGGTGCAACACTTGTCATCGCTGTCAGCGAAAGAACATGCCCATATAGGGTATAATTTGAGTGCAAATAGAAATACCTAGAAACAACCGCCAAGGCCAAAAGTCGCATATTTTACACCAACTCGAGTGACACAACACCTTTTTGCCTGATGGCAAATGTCATAATATGCCGCTGCTCTGTACACATGACATATAGACATCGAGACATATAGATATAGATCACACACAGACCGCTGGAAACTCTAGAGCATTCATTTCCTGGCTGCTTTCATTCCGTGGGCTTGGCCAGCGACATTCTAGGGGAAAAAAAAGCCCCCAATCGATTGGCGAATACCTTACACCTGTCCCAGGAAACCCCGAATGCCAGTTTTGGTTATTTTCGACTCGCAAATCACGTCTTAAACAGCTCAAGTCGCCGTTTAATTGCTCGAAACTCGTAGTGCTTGATGGATTGCAGACAAGATGTGTGCGTATCTGCCATCGATTTGATGAAATAATAGAGAATACCTACTCGGGGTAGTGCCGGTTTTAATTATGCAATTAAAACCGTTTGGCAGGCAGGCAACTTTGGACGACGGACGACGGACGACAGGTGTAATTCGATTTGTGCAACCTGACCAGTGGCTAACGGCGAGTGCCGTTGTGACGTCAACTACCGCAATCTGCACTAGAATTCAGCTTTCTCCGCGATCCAAGATTCGCGGGGTTGCATAACGCATCTGCATTTGCAACTGCAACTGCATCGGCATCTGCATCTGCATCTGCATGTGCATCTTGGACTGCTTCTGCGGCGAAAACTGGTTCGTCTCGTCTGGTGGCTGCGTTATTTATTTGTGAAAATCTTGTCTGGGCCCCCCTCGATCGTCGATATTTATGACGTAAGCCGGCGGCGAAGCTTGAAAACCAATTCGAGGTTCTAGGCACCCCGCCTGGCATTGGCCTAGGCCACTGGACTGGATTCTGTGCGACTCTCGAGTGGTGGTATGTGGGCCAAACGTGGTGATCGCGGTGATCGCGGTGATCGCACCTCCGTGGCAACGTTAATGCGCCATTATGGACGGATTATCCGTAATCCTAGACAAAGTGTGCGGCTTGTGGTTCTCGGGGCAGAGCCAACGGGAAGCTCTGACCCATATCCCCTGGGATATCTGACCGGTAGCGTTCCCGTTCCCGTTTACGCTGCCAAAAAAAAAACCTATGAAACCGCTGTGCAGGCCAAATACGGAAGCCATGTAATGCTAATGAATCCGCCACTCGCACCAAAAAATAAAAAGGAAAGACTGAAAAAAACCAATCCGAAACCCGGCACATGACCAAAACTAGATGGCGGTGTAATAATTTCCTGTCTTTCGGCTGATTTGCATGCCGTCCCGGGTCCCAACTCCCGGCTCCCGACTCCCGACTCCCGGCCCAGGCCAAGCCCCAGCTGACTTACTTAATCAAAACTAATGCCAAAAAGATACAAAAGTATCTGCATGTAATGCGATCCATTTGCGGCTGCCACCTACGCGCGTGCTCCTCAGCTTTCCTCGGAAATGAAGCGAAGTTTGAGTCGAAGTTGGAGTTGGAAATTGAAATTGAAATTTATGCGGACATGAATTAGCCAGCCAGCCAGGCAGCGAGTCTGACCCGACCCGGCTAATCAACTGGAAATACATAATTCGTTTGTGTTTTGTTTTGCTTTTTGGCAAGTGAAAGTGCCCAACTAGCGGCTGATAACGTATCTCCAGCTTTAGTGGGATGCCTGTTAGCCGCCTGGCCCCGAAAGAGATGAACAAGTGAAAACAGCAGCAATTTGAATCACCTTTTAGCCGCTTTGATAGCGGGCAAACAAGTTCCTGTGTAATACGACGCTCTGCTAAGCCATAAAATCACTCGCAAGCGATCTCAAGCGATCATCGTGTGTTGTTAGCAGATACAAGTGAAGTATCTGGGGAGCTTTTTGCATCACAACATGGCTACTGTAACCCCGAAAAGTACTCGAGACCCCCCGATCTTTATCTATATTATTGTTTGCTGCTGCGATAAGGTTTCCCGCGGTATCTAGTTCCACTTCCCCAGTGGCACGGGGAATGCGTCGCATCTGTGGCTTTTCTTATCAATGTCACCTGAGCGACGCGTGCAAATAAACCAACGCAGAGCCCTGAATTTTGGCCAAGAAAAGCGCAAATTTTGGGCTTTTTCTCGGATAAGATAGGCTACGCAATCCCTGGTTGTTGGCCCAGTTGAGTGCAGAGATGTGTTGAGGATGGAAGTGAAGAGGCCGCCGCGCAGGAACAAGGTGAGCGAAAGGTGCAAGGTCAGCCGGGGTTGGGGGTGACCCACTCAGGAGATTTGGCCAAGATCTGGCAACTTTCCACGGGCGGTCGGCAGGAGAGCTTTTCCTCCTCGCCAGCCCAGCCAGATGCATAGATGCATAGATGGAGAGATGGAGAGATTTCACCGGCGAACCGAACCGACAAACAAAACAAGAAATTGCCAACTTAATTTACGGCATTGAACAAATGGGAAGCCGGGCTGGGGCAGCTCACGATCTATGCGATCTTCTGCTTTGTTTTTCCCTCAACCCAGGCAAGCAGCAGCAATCGCTTCGATAAACATTTTCACTTTCGTTTTTCGGTTTTTCAATTTGTGTGTTTTGGGGTTTCGCGCTCCCCCAGCCAATAATCACAATAATCATGGTAAGCGGCCAGTCAGTCAGCCAGCCAGCCAGCCAGCCAGGCACCCAGGTAGCCGACAAATAAAAAAAAAAAGCCACGAGAAATAATAAAACAGGTTGACCAAAGAGGCGGCCGGATGCCCAGACTTTGGATTTTTCGGATGCCGAACGAAAGTGAAAACATTCGCCAAGAAGTCAGACAGTCAGCCAGGCAGACAGGCAGACAGTCAGCCGGGCCGACGAAATAAAAATTGAATTTAAATAAATTTTGTATGTTAATTGCAGTGTGTAAGCTCCCAGTCGCAATCGCAGTGGCAGCCCCCGATCCCGCTGAAATTGAAATCGAAACTGAAACTGTAAAGATCAAGTTTTCCTTCAGTTTTCAGTTTTTTTTTTTGCGAATGCCGCGCGGCTTACTTGAATTAATGAGGGTCAAGATACTTGGGTTTTTTTTTGTGGCTCAACTTTTGCTTTCTACAGCAACACCTCGGCCCGGGAGATTGGCGATCGAGCAGTCGATCGATTATCTGCGATCTCTGGGCAGCCAACAGTGATCAGCGATCCGCGATCCGCGATCTGCGATCAGTGATCAGCGATCAGAGAAGCCAACAGGCAGGCACGTGGCCACACGAACAAGTGAGGCTAATGAAACGCATTCATGCCGCATCTTGCATCTTGCATCTTGCATCTGGCAAGCCGGCAGCCCACTAGCAAAGGGGTCAATCGATTGCAGTTTCCATTGTTCGCTGTGTGACCCCTGGCAGGCTGATTGTAATGGATACAAGAGCCGCTGGATGACTTGATGGATGATCCGATGAATGGTTGGGGGGAGAGAGTGTCTCAGCAAGTTGGGGATTTTCACTGCGATGTAGGTCATCGCATCGGTATGGCAGGAGTATTCGCTATTTGTGATTGGAGGAAGAGGTGCCAAGAGCTGTGTTTACTATCCAAATTGGTGGGTTAAGCTGGCTAAAAGTTTCCGTTTCTAAACACTGCAATTTGTGGCTATTTGAGAAGGTATTTCTTCGAGGGGAATCACTGAAGAAGATAGCCATGATAGTTTCAACTTTGACTTCCATATAACATATCTCAAATGGGAGTTAAGATTTCTCGACAAAGCGATACCATAAATAGGTTTTTCCGTTGAGATATTTTACCCTATAAGCTGACATTTTTATGACCTCACGCGGCATTGACATTGAGAAGGACGATGAACATTTTCTTTGGCCGTATCTTCACTGTTTATTGCCTGATCTTTGTAAAACTTGGCACAAGGCTAGATATTATAATTTAGAATTACCTATTTATTTCTTTAACCAATAAGTTCCGGAACTTCCTGGGGAAGCTGAAATGTTAGCTCAAATGTATCTAGACCAACCCATAGATGTTTGCAACAATTCTAGTGACCTTTAATGGGGTAAAATTCTTGATATCGATTGTGAATTACTCTAAAAATAGCTCTGACATTTAGCGGCGGGAATGATCTCACAGATCGACTGATCGACTGATCGACAATCTCGTTTATGAGATCGAAAAGATAGGATCCCGGTATCAATTATTTTGGCTCTTTCGCCGGCCAACTCGAAGGCGAACTCCCCCCGTTTAGGCAAATTAAATTGCCAAAGCAAAAGGTGAATAAAAGAAACTTGTTTCTCGTTGTCTGCCTCGTTATTTCCCCCCTTTTAATCTTTTCGAGCCAGGTTTTCTCGGGCTTTTCTTTCGCTTGCCGGCTTTTTGTTTCATTTTTTGTTTTTAGCCAACTCTTTCGGCTTCAACTTCAACTTCAACTTCGTTTTCGGTTTCGTTTTCGTTGGGGCCTTTATGCTGTACTCTTTGGCTTTGCATTGTTTTGAATTAATAATTTATATCGATTTTTTATAAGCGCCTGCGGCGCACATCAATTGATTTACCGGATTAGCATACCTCTCCCCGGCAGTGCCACAAAAAGGGGGAAAAAAAGACATGCATATGCGATCGATCCGCCTGGATATCTCTTTTTGTTTTTGGTGTTTTTGTGCTGTTTCCATTTTGTATCAAGTTGATTTTGGTTGAAAAATTATTTGCAATTTATGAAACGCGTTCGCTGCTGAGCACAACAAGCAGCAAAGGCAGCAAAAAACTCCGCAACAGCGGCGACGCAGCGGCAGTGGCAGCGGCAGCGGCAGCGGCAACGACGAAAGTAAAAGTTCAATTAAATAAAGATAAATTGCACAACAATTGTTGTTGCGGCTGCAAAAGAGTCTTCGATGTCTTGCTTATTTTTTTACGTAAGCCGCCATTAAAATCGAAATAAAGAAAATACCAAAAAAATGCCAAAAATCCGGCGACACATTTCCAACAAGTGCCAAATGCCACCCCCCCTTCGATTTTGGATTTCCTTCGAGTAAATTCCAACAAATTGGCGGCCGTAATGCGGCGATTTTCCAATTCGCCGAACAAATCAAAGCCGCGACCAAGCAGAATGGGAAATGATGGCGGAAAATCATCACCGGAACGGCCAGAAATTGATTTCGGAAAAATCGGGAGCTAGCAGAGAACTGCCAGAGAATTAATCAGCGGCCAAGCAAGTTTGTCAGCCTGCCACCAAGCCCAAAACAAAGTTGCAAGAATGCGGAATAAATGTCATGATGTAGAGGTGCTGGAAAAAAAAAACAAAAAAAAAATCAGAACATGTATCCGTATATCCAAGCGATACACTTGCCCCAGAGACACATTCGCTTAGATCTTGGCTGGATCCGCAAACTGGTTTCCTTTGTGGAATCACTTGGGGGTGTACGAGTACATGGCATGACTTAACCTGCCCATAAACAAGTGCTCCACTGCACAGATATATACTAAATGTATATGCCCTCGCAACAGAATCCAACTCCGAGTTGGTAATTAATTGCTGCCCGTTCCTCGGGTTTTTCATTATTTATTTTCGATTTTTGAATTGGTAAGTGGGGCCAGCTCCCCAAGCCTTCAAGCCTTCAAGCCTCCAAGCCGGCCGACGATTCTTCCGTCTTCTGGGTGTCCGAAGGCCTTGTCCATCTGCTAATTGCCGGAGTTATGTTGGTGTTGGCCAATTAGGCCCGTTATTGGTCTATAATTACCCTCGAAAATGTGCCAATGGGGGGCCCGGTTGCAGCCCACATTTCGGTGGCCTCTTAAACTTTAAATGTCAGCCCCAAGAATTGCCAGTGCCACGTTTCTGGGTTTCCGCCTTTGGCTCAAAGAAAATCCAAACCCCCCAGTGCGCCTTGATTGAATGATTTTGTAATCCATCGGCCGTACGGACACTTCCTGGTCCCGCTGCATCCCGTTTAAATCGATTATGCGTACACACATTCTGATCGCTGCAAAATGCACTTGACTTTCCATTTTGGCAGCTGTCGATCGGGCCAGAAAGCACCTCTCGACCCTCATCATTTCACTTCATTTCGCTGCCTCGCTGCGATCGCTGTAATCACAATTAAAAAGCACTCTGCCAATTCGCCAACAACTTGTTCGCCAAGATGTTGAATGGGCTCTGCGATGATTATCAGCAAGACAAAAGGCCCGGCCAAACGGCCAAACGGCCAAAACAAAAACCACCGAAACACTGAACGTTGACCGTTGACATGCAAGCCATGGGTGGTGTTGATGCTGGCGGACAAAGGGCCGGGCCGGGCCGGGCCATCGATTCCGGGCTAGCAGCATAAAAAAAAAAAAATAAAATAAAAACAAAAATAAACCCCGGCAACCTCGGACAACGACGACAACTTCATTGGCGCATTCAGTGAAAGTTGATGGCCCGCAGCAGGAGATGATCGCCGTTGCGGTTGAGGTACAAGAAACACTTCCACTTTTGATTTTTTTTTTGCATACATTTTCCCTGCCTGCTACCCTCGGTGTAGCCTCTACCCTCTGTCTGGCCTGGCCTGGCCTGGCATTTAGCGGATTTTCCGATAGATATTTTCCAAAACAAAAAACCGAGCCGAACACTCATTTAAATGGAAACTGTGCTGCACCCACCACCACGCTCGAGGTGCTCGAACTTTTCGGCCATAAATTCTCAGCCAAGCAACTGACGCCTATTCGGGCAGAAAATATCAAAAGTTAGATAAAGCAAAATACCAGCAAACAGCAACCAACAACCAACAACCAACAACCAGGCAAGGCAGCTCTTGGGCCCAAATGTAAATGAGGCTCCGATTGCACAGCCACTCACTTGTTTTGGCTTTTCAGATTTTCCGTTTTTCAGGCCAAATTAGCTTTATACGAGTATCAAAGGCAGAACGCAACAGCCAGGGATAAGCCTCTGAGCCCAATCGAATAGCCAAAATAAAAATGAAATATCAGACAAGAACAAGTACCCAAAAGCCGGTCAACTATGTCTTAATAGTCAGCCGGCTATCCGTTCCCAGTTCCCAGTGTGACAGGTCCAAAATACTTGACTCCCCCGGATAAGATCTGGCTTATTAAAAAGTGTTTTAGTCTGAAAATTGTATCTAAAACAAATCAAGTGGCAAACACAAGACAAGACATGAAAACCCAGGTAGTAGTCCTAGAGAGGAAGTCTATCCAGATCAGGAAATGTCGTGAAAACGTGTAAGATCCTATTGAGTCTTCTTAGGACAATGATTTTCTAAAGGTACTTTTGGGTTTTAAAAATATCAGCAGTTGCCTAGTTAGCCTGAAAATTTTATCCTAAACATATCAAGTAGCGAACACAAGACAAGACATGAAAACCCAGGTAGTAGTCCTAGAGAGGAAGTCTTTCCAGATCAGAAAATGTCGTGAAAACGCGTGTGATTGCAATGGGCCTTGCTTGGACAATGATTTTCTAAAGGTACCTTTGGGTTTTAAAAATACCAGCAGTTGCCTACTTAGCCTGAAAATTGTATCCAAAACATATCTAGTGGCAAACAAAAGACAAGACATGGAAAACCAGGTAGTAGTCCTAGAGAGGAAGTCTTCCCAGATCAGAAAATGGCGTGAAAACGTGTAAGATCCCATTGGGCCTTGCTGGGACAATGAAGGTACTTTTGGGTATTATTTAATTGGAAGTAAAATACCAGCAGTTGCCTACTTAGCCTGAAAATTGCATCCAAAACATAGCAAATAGCAAACAGAACACAAGACATGAAAAACCAGGTAGTAGTCCTAGAGAGGAAGTCTTCCCCGATCAAGAAGTTTCTAGAGAACTAGTGAGATCCCTTTGGGCCTTGCTGGGACAATGATTTTCTAAAGGTACCTTTGGGTTTTATTTAATTGAAAGTAAAATATCAGCACTTAGTTGATAGGGATGGTCTTGGGCTTGGGTTTATCGTTGTGTTGACATTGTTGCCCGGTTACAGGTTGTTGTTTGGGTGGTATCGCTTTCGGTTTTCAGCTTTAGTTTCATTTTCAGCTGTCGACTTGCTTCTGGAGGGGATTAGGATGGGTGGGTGGAAAGGTTTCTGCCTAGTTGGCTGGTTGGCTGGACTTGTGCAATATAATTTTAGCACCCGCATGCCTGATTACTCGATTACATTTACTGGTTTTGCACTGCGCTGTTGTTTAACTCAATTTGAGAGCTTTGTTGCCCTGAGTGGCTGTATCTAATGTTGCTGGCGTTGTTGCTGTTGCTGTTGCTGTTGTTGCATGTAAACAACACCTTACAACACCTTCGCCACGGTCCAGCGGAATTGCTGCCCCTGCTGCTGGTGTTTTGTTTTATTTCGGTTTTAGCTTTAGTTTCAGTTTGCGGGCTTTCGTTTTGTCGCTGCTGCCAATTGGCCGCAACAAAGTAGCAAATAAAAGCCAAACTAATAAGTCATGCCACCCATATCTCAATCTTTTAGTGTGGCCGCATCTCAGCCCGATTTTTTTGCCGGAAGTTGCACGCTGGTGGCTCCTTTTGTTGAAAATTATGGATAGGAAATGGCATTAGGCAATTAACTATTTGGTGTCAACAATTGTTAATTCGTTTTGCGGATAATTATGTTTGCATTAGGGATTTATTCTGCGGAATTGAATGAATTACATTCTAACCTGTTCAGACTGGGTCAAATTCGTGGAAAATTCGTGAAAAATTACCGATTACATTACCGATATTTCCGGTTGAATGTTTCAATAACAAGTAGAAACCCTATAGTCGCGATTTATCGAAAACGAGACTCCGTACCTATTTTCAATTAGTTTTTCCGTTTACATATTTGATTCTCAAATTAAGTCAAGTATTCTGCGTATATCCTAAACGCATCTAAAACAAATAGAATTATGTCTCTGGCTACTATCATATCGGATATATTGCCAAATATGGGGATACAAATACAGTTTTATACAAATTGTGATCTGGGTAGATATAATAGACCTAAAGCAAAAATAATTACGTCTTTAGCTCTTACCATATCAGAGAACGACGTGTTCAAACATACAAACGGACAGACAGACAGACAGACAGACAGGCAGACAGACGAACATGGCTAGGTGGTCTCGACTGTTGATGTTGATCCAAAATATGGGGTCGCTTTCTTCTCCCTGTTACATACATTTGCACAATCCTTATACCATTTGTACCTTAAGATAAATGCTATAAAAACTTAATTAGGAAAATATATAGTCCAAGAAAAATTGACCATTACCATCTAAAATTGATTTAAGTAATATTTACCAATATTTTTAAGACAAAATATGAATTATTAGAGGCTTAAGGAACTGCGATCTCCCCATTTGCCTGTTTATCTCCCCGAAAAATTTCCACTGTCACTTGTTGACAATCTTATCTCTTTTGGCCAACATTTCTGGCTAATCTAATGAGATGGCTACCCAGCCATCTCCCTGCCATCCGTCCCGCCGAAAGAAAAACAAAACCAGAAGCGACTAATGGCAAAATGAAAAGTGCCGCGCTCGCTGGCAAATGCGCTAAAAATGCTGGCAATTAACTGACAACTGCAAATGAAATGCCACAAATCTCGGGCACCCAAGCCACCGGCTCTGACACTCTTCTGGTCGTCGTCGTTGTCGTCGTCGTCCCGGCATTGCCATTTTTGTTAGTTGGTCATAATGACTATTTTTGGACCGTGCGACGGGGCCAAAAATTGCAATTGCAAATGCGGTGGCAGCAGTCTCGGTTGGCAGTCTCAGTCTCAGTCTCAGTGGCTGTGGCTGTGGCTGTGCGCGAGGAAAGCGTGCAACGTTGCGTATGATTGATGCCTGTTCACCTGCATATTTGCCTCCCTGGCTTGGAACGCACCAATAATTAGCCTGCCTCTACCTTCACCTTTTCCTCCTCCCGGCCCCAATCCCAGTCACTCACTCACTCACTCACTGAAGATGCCTGAAAACTGAAAAGTGGGCAAAGATGAGCTTATGTTGCAAACTCAAAAGAAAAAAAAAAAAACAGCGAAAAACTGAGATGCTGATAGACTGAGACGTTTGCCAAAAAGGAAAAGTTTCTTCTGGCTGGCAGCTGTGCGCGCGCTTTCGACATGTTTTCTTTAGTTTTCTTGTGGCATGCGGAAAAACTAGTTTTTCATTTTCATTTTCATTTTCATTTTGGATGCAGCCGCCACCGGGCTGCAGGCAGCAGCGCCACTTGATGGATTTTTTTTGGCAAAAGGGCAGCTGCTGTTACTGCCGCTGCTGCTGCGGCTGGTGCGCGGCAGTTTTCACATATTTTCCACAGATAGGGGAGCGGTAGGGGAGAGCGGAGCGTGTGGGGATTTGGGGCTTAATCCGCGACAGAGATTGGCAGGAGGGCGCCAATGTGGAAAACCACATACTATGGGCCACTTCCTGAGTCAGTCGCCGTTGCAATCGTCACCCATTTGCCACACTTTGCCGTTTCTTTGCTTTTCCTTTGCTTTTCTGATTTTTCCATTTCACTTTTTGCCGCCTTATGAAGTTATTACGTCGGCCAACCAACCGACCGTACGCCCGCCCGCCCGCCTGGGTGGGTGTACTCGGAAGCACTTGAGAGCAAGGCGCCAGTGGGCGTGGCAAGTGTGAAAAATGCATCGCAAAATCAAGCCGGATGGCATGTGCACCCAAGGAGAGCAATAACCGAAGGAGGAAGTACCGTTAATGGACTGCAATTAGAGGCATTTAAGCCCAGAAATAGAGTGACCTTACACTCTCAAAGTTTCGATAGAACTATCGGAACAGGCTTTGGAGTCAGTAGGCCGTGGTGTCAAAATTTCAACTGCCTTTGGCATTTGGTCGAGCCCGAAAATTATAGAGCTCACAACTAACCCAACCGTCGCTGACGTCAGATCTCCAGCAAAAATCAGGTCTCGAATTTTCATATATTTTTTTTTTTTTAATTTTCGAAAAACATAAAAGATAATCAATTCTACCAGACAAACAAGATGCCATATTTCGAGCAGTACTACAGCGGCGATAAGAAGAAATCGCCGACCAAGAAGATGCAAAAATCATTGGGTGAGGATATGAGTGTGGACGATTTCTTTGGACCATCCGAGGCATACGGTGCCGGTGTCGGTTCCGAGGGCAACGCTACCGAGGAGGAGGACATGGTGTTCGACGAATGCAACTGGGTGGTTGTCACTGGCTTTCCGGCCAACTGCGAAATCATGGTCGACCAGGTCATGGAGGCCATGTCCACGCTGGGAAACATCACCGATAAGAAGTGGTCGCATGTGGGACTCCAACTGCAGTATGCAACCGACTGCGAGTTCCATCGTGCCCTCAAGCACAACAAGAAATTCATCTTCTCCGGACATCGCGTTTGCATTCGCGAGGCACCCAAGGGCTCCGATAATGTGCCCTTGTCCTTCATGTCTCACTGGAATCCCCGCGAGAGGGAGAGGGTCCTCTACTGGGCACGCATAACGCATAAGCCGGGGCCGGCGCCGCCGCCGAAGACGAAACCACAATGCAAACTACATTACATTGGATACATTTGCAAATTCACTTTGGGTACCATCAACTACTTGACGCTGCAGTTCTTGAATGCCCTAAAGAACTACATCCATGGGCAGCCCGAGGGAAATGAGTTGGATTTTGGCGACTACATAAATTTCTAAAGTTCGAAGTTTCTTGTTGGTTTCTTGCTGTTAACATTGACAACATCAACACATGCGACACATGAAACACATGGAATACATGCAACACATGCAACACAAGTTACATTGTTACATTATAAAGGAAAAATAACATAAATACACACAACAATAGCAACTTGTGTTTCAAATGCTTGGCAGGGCTGCTCTTGATTATGAATCCATATCAGCATGTGTGGCTCTAATTGCGGCCAAAACTATGGCATCCACGTTGTCTAATTAGACCCACGCTTTTGGCCAAAAGTAAGCCGCAAAATGCTGATTAATTAGCGAAGCTCTGGCTGGCTGCTGGCCCACTCGAAAACTCTGCCGCAGATTCGGAAACCAAATGCAAAGCTGAGGCTGTAGCTGCAGCTGAATCTGAATCTGAAGCATTGACCTGATTTGTGACGGCGACGACAGCAGGCTGAGACAACGAGATTGGAGACCCGAGACCCGAGACCAGGGCGGGGAAACTGAGAAAACCAAGAGACAGAGGCTGTCACAGCAGCTGGCGGCGCGATGCAAGATTTGCGCTTTCAGTTGGCAACTGGGCCAAGAGATTGAAGCCCCCAGAGCCGCGATCCGAGATCCGAGATCCGAGATCGGAAATGATCCCGCTTCGGGTGAGGCGGGTTAGTGGGTGAACCCAAAAGACCGGGCCTGGGAAACCACGCGCGCAAAGCCTGAGATTCTAGAGCACACGCGGCTCAAAATGATACCCATGCCATTACCATTAATGAGTTGTTTTCATTGCAAATCAAATCAAATCAAATCCAAGCCTTAACCCCAATTAAAGAGCGCTGTGACTACGTTAATGACCATACAAAATATGCGGATTTGTGCTGGCCAAAAATTACATTTCAATCCGACTAAAGATCAATAAAGATTGGTGATCGGAGATTGTTTTCGGCACCATCGCTGGCGTTGGCATTAATTATAATCCTGTTGCTGGTCCAAGAACCAGAAACCAGTTTGCCGATTGATTGATCTCCCAGGGCGCCGGGGGAGGACACCGCGCCGAGGCGGTGGCCGGGGGGCGGGTGGGAATTACTCAATCAGCCTCAGACATTGAGCAAGCAAGTATCCGATGGAGTAGCCCCGGCAATTGCCATTCCAAATCGGATTCCACACCAGCACTCCCCACTCCCCACTCGCCAGCTCGCTTGCCCGCTCGCCCGGAACGTAATGAAAGCAAATTAATAAGCCATCATCAGCATAATGTGGCAAATAATGTTGTGGCTCTGTGGCGGCCCGCTCGCTTATGAGGTGTGCAATGCAGCAATTGCGGCTCACAGCTCACAACTCACAATTTGCATAACAAAAGCAGGCTGAGGAACACATACTATATGCTATAGACAACAACCGAAAGCCAGATAAGCATTCAGCTCCCAATCTCCCACGTGAATTGAATTTTCGGTTCTCCGGTTGCACCACCAAATCCCAGACGACAGCCTTATGACAGATCCAACAACTGACAACCGACAACCGACAACAGTTGTATTTCCATTGGGGCTGTTTGTTTTTTCTTGTTCAATTTTGGCCCACGCGCTGCCACGGAAACCCACGAAAATCCGTGGCTGCCACCAAAAGAGTTGCTGCTGGCTGCTGGCTTGTGGTTGTGGAAAAGCCGCAGAACATTCACATATTTCTTGTGCGAAAATACCTCTGACTTGCTTCAAGATCCGCAGCGACCTCGGCGAAAGCTTTCCCAGACAGGGAGCCTCAAAATAAATGCCCAAAAAGGGGGTTTTCATATCTTCAATTAACCTGCTACTTGGTAATTTTCTTCAACATCTTCCTATTTTAGGGAATATTTTTCTTTTTCTGAGTCTTACGTGTTTTTCTGCCAGTCACCCAATTTGCTTAACAATTCCTTTTGGTTGAATTGTTGAAATAGTTTTACCCGCCCTTAAAGTTAGTGCATTGCAAATGTTTTTATTTAAGAAACTATTTTGGGAAGGTTTAATTTCGTAAATGAAATGTTCTCCTATTGTTTAGAGTTTTTCTTAAACCTAAAGTCTTGAATCATTCCTACCCTTCGAGTACAGCTTTACGGAATTCCTTTGAGTTAAAAAAAGATGCCTCAAGAGGGCCAAGATTGTGTTCACCGCGTTGGCCAAGTTGCATTGCCATGCATATGTCTGCTCCCGCCTTTTAGCCATGACTCGGTTTCAGTTTCGGTTTCGGTTTTGGCGTTGCATTTGGCTTGCTGTTGCCTTGGCGGGCTTGGGACACCGCTGATTCGAGTTGGCGGGCATTTGTCTGGCCCGACACCTCGGCCTGTCTGCCTGTCTGCCCGCAGACGTTTGCAATTGATGTGCGCCAAGCGGTGATCTAATTTCTGCATCCATATACCGATATACCGATTCACTTGCAAACCAATCTCTGACCATAACTCTGTTTCCTTCCTTTTGCAGACGCTACAGTCGTGCCCGATTGTGTGCATCAATGAGCCGGACACGCACAGTGCCAGCACGGACACCGAGATACTGCAGACCTCGCCGGAGAGTACGCTAGAGAAGCCGACGAAGCCGGGCGGCGGAGGCGCCACCTCGGTCACCAGTCTCAACGGCAATTGCATAGCCATCAATGGAGGCGTCGAGGGCGCTGGCAGTGCAAGCAACTCCAGTACCAATGCCAGTGGGGTGACCAAAATTACAATAACCAGCGATAGCAGCAGCAGCAGCGGCGGCAGCAGCGGAGGCGGCAATATTAACAGCAGCCCCATCAATACCAAGAGCTACAATAACAGCAGCCTGGTATCCATAACCAGCCTGAACAGCTGCAGCGATTTGAGCCAGACCAGTGCCGCCAGCACGGCCAGTATCAGCAGCGAACCCTTGGAGATTGGCAAGCAAAACAGCAGTAACAAGAACAGCAGGAGCTCCGGTGGCAACAGCGGCAATTCGAATCCGAACACCGGCAGCGATACATCGTCGAACAACTTTCAGGAGCGTTTCGACTTTGAGCATTGGAAGGGCCTGCTCAGCGACTACAATTGCTTCCACGGCCTATCGCGGTACTGGCATCAGTACAGCGGACGCAACAGCAACAGCAGCAGCAGCGGCCCCGGTACCGGCATCGGCATCGGCACCGGAAGCGGCGGAGTGTGCAACACCAATCCCAGCGAGGGTAGCGGCAATTGCCATTCGATTCAGCAGCAGCAACAGTCACAGTCCGACCATGAGAGCGGGCTGGGCAGCGGAGCTGGTTCCTTCTACACGCATAACATACTAGGCTACACCTTTGGCTATCCCTTTGGCCTGAAAGAGGACATCGACGGCAACTGCAGCAGCAACACCAATTCCCTTGGCTTCCGCAAATCGCTCAGCAGCCTAGCAGGTGGATTTGGAGTCGGCGGCGGCGGCGGAGGAGGTGGCAGTGCAGGATCCGCATCCGGAGCGGTTGAGACGCCTCTGCAGAAGCACTATCGACAGCAGCAAAAGAAGAAGATGCCCGTCTTCAGGGGCCGGAGAGCCTGGTGCGGCTGCTTCAAGGTGAGTGCTCCGTTTGGTCTGTAATTAAAGATTAGGAAAGCAAGGTGAGTTTAGTTTGAAATTAAAAGGGTTTTAGATCAAAGACTCCCTTGAGGAGCTTCTTGATTGTTCTCTGGAAATCCAAACTGCGATGATATCCCTGTAGACACATTAATGCCTCTGATAGGCTGGCCCAGTCAAGTCTCCGAGTCAAGTACGTAATTCCACACATTCCGCAATCAATGAGCGTGTGGGTGACACTTTGAAATCGCACTTGAGGCCAAATCGCATTCGAATTGCAGTCGAACAGAAACAGCTTGTTTAGCTGCAACAAATCCCGGCAAAGTCACGTGCGACACCCGAGCGACCCAATTGTCAATCGAAATCGCAGCCGTGGCTGCTCAGGCCTCCAAGCCAGAGCCAGAGCCGGAGCCGGAGCCCGAGACCTGGCCCCCCAGATCCGAGTTCCAAGTTGCCGGCTCCGTGTCAGCGAATTTGTCAAATTGCGCACGAAGTTGCATAAGAGGCGATAATTCAAATTGCCATGGGAATGAGCCAGAAAGGCGAAGGCGAAGGGTTCCAACCAAAGCACCGCCAGACAGTCATGAAATCGGAGAGTTTCGGTTCAGCATTTGGCCGAGGAATTTCGGTTAAATTGCAAGAATTTCGAGAACTCTTTAAATTAATTAACCCAAAGTGGATAAAAGCTAAACAAGCAGTCGGGGATTTCTATAGGAATTTTTAGATAAATTGTATAATTTTGGAGATCCAAATAGCAACAAAAATGGCTATTACATTTGAGTTGCCTGAGAGACCAGGAAGTGTTTGTCAAATTTAAATATAGAGACATAAGTGGTGATTAGTTTCCAGAGAAGATACGAGTATTAAGGTATCAAATTGAAATTGTCTTTAAATGTATTAATAATTGATATACGTATACCGAAAATGATTAAATCTTTCATAGGTTGTTCCCTAAGAAGAACATACCTCTACTTCAAAAGTATGTTAAATGTTACCATATTCCGAAAAGTGACCATTTCGAGGAACCTCTCCTAAAGAGTTTACCTAAATATAGTATATAATATTGTCTGAGCCCCAAACTTTTGTGGTAAACCATCCACAAGGTGACCCTGAGGCGCATTCTGTTTGCTGCTTGGGCAATGATTCTAATTGGACATGCACTGCTAACCCGGAATTGCAGCAATCCAAATGCTATGCCCACTATAATTATTACAACAATATTTTGTAACTTAAAGGATGACGAACCGCCGGAGATCTGCGTGGTGGAGGGGGCGTTCACCCTTCAGACCCTCACGCCCACGCAGCCCATGCCATCGGTGGACGAGCTGGACTCCAAGTTCGCGGAGCTGGTGGAGGAGCTCGACCTGACGGCGCCCAACAAGGAGGCGATGCTGAGCCTGCCCGCGCAGAAGAAGTGGCAGATCTACTGCTCCCGCAAGCTGCCGCTGGACAGCAACGACGGCCCCGATGCGACGACCATCATGCAGCCGCCCACGGCGGAGTACTACATCGATAAGCTGAAGGAGCTGCACATCTCCCCAGAGGACTCGCCCAGCCACGAGCTGGGCAACCGCCTGGACAATCATGCGGTCTTTGTGGATGCCCTGAAGACGGCCCTGCGGACGTCCACACACAGTTTTGTGCTGCGCTTCGTGGAGCTGGACGGCCTGCCGGCCCTGCTCGATATTCTGCGGCAACTGGACATCCGGGTGACGAACAGCGCCCTCCACACGAGCCTCATTGGGTGCATCAAGGCGCTGATGAACAACTCGATGGGTCGGGCCCATGTCCTGGCCCATCCGACGGCCATCGATACGATAGCCCGATCCCTGGCGGCGGACAACATACGCACCAAGATAGCGGCCCTGGAGATCCTCGGAGCCGTGTGCCTAGTGCCCGGCGGACATCGCAAGGTGCTGCAGGCGATGCTGCACTTCCAGGAGTTCGCCACGGAGCGCACCCGCTTCCAGAGCATTGTCAACGATCTCGATCGCTCCACGTACGCGTACAGGGACAATGTGAACCTGAAGACGGCCCTGATGTCCTTTGTGAATGCGGTGCTCAACTACGGGCCCGGCCAGGAGAACCTCGAGTTCCGGCTGCACCTGAGGTACGAGTTCCTCATGCTGGGCATCCAGCCCGTGATCGACAAGCTGAGGACGCACGAGAACGAGACCCTCGACAGGCATTTGGTGGGTATTTCAAAAGCTATTCTCCCATCGAAACCCTTTTAATCGATTGATTTGATCTGCAGGACTTCTTCGAAATGGTGCGGGCGGAGGATGAGAAGGAGTTCGCCCGCCGCTTCAACGAGGAGCACGTGGACACCAAGAGCGCCGGTTCCATGTTCGAGCTGCTGCGCCGCAAGCTCAGCCACTCGCCCGCCTATCCGCACATGCTCTCCATGTTCCAGCACATGCTGCTGCTGCCATGTAAGTGCAATCGCCCTCCTACAACTCGTTCTTGGATCCCCAATTGATGGGAAATCTCTTTGTAAACAGACACCGGACACTGCACCGAGCACTGGCTGCTGATCGATCGCGTGGTTCAGCAGATTGTGCTGCAGGTGGAGCAGCGGCCCAGCAGCGACCTCATCGCCGATCCCGACGATCCCGGCAAGCAACTGAAGCTGGCCGCCGAGTCGCCTGTCCACGATCCGGATGTGGCGCCCCTGGAGATCGATGTGGGCAAGCTGGTGCGGCTCCTGGTCAAGGAGGAGCAGCTGACGCAGGCCCGCAAAAGGGCCGACGAGCTGGAGCGCGAGAACTTTGACGTCCAGTCGCGTTTGGCCAAAAAGGAGCAGGAGCTGGACCTGCGCATGCAGGAGAAGGAGGACCTGGAGACGGGGCTGGCGCGAATGCGAGAGCGGCTCGAAAAGGAGTCCGCCCAGCACTCGCAGGCGGTGCAGAGGGCCCAGACCGCCGAGATGAAGGCCGAGGATCTGCAGCACCGCCTGCACAGCGAGCAGCAGGAGCGGGCGCGCCTGGAGCGTCTGGTCACCGAGGGCAGCATTCCCGACGACCAAAAGGTGGCCGGCCTGACCGGCTGCAATGGCGCCGTATCGCCCCCACCGCCGCCACCACCCATGCTCAAGGCCACACCGCCGCCGCCGCCTCCCATGGCGCCAACGATGCTTCCGCCACCACCGCCCCCCTGCCCGGGAGCGCCTCCACCACCGCCCAGCATGGCCCCCGCAATGGGTGAGTGATAAATCCAAGTAATTTAAGATTCCCCCCGTTAACACTGAATTTGCCATGCAGCCCCCGCGCCGCCAAAGGTCGAGATGCCCAAGAAGAATGTGCCACAGCCCACCAATCCGCTGAAGAGCTTCAACTGGTCGAAGCTGCCGGATGCCAAGCTGCAGGGCACCGTCTGGAGCGAGCTGGACGAGAGCAAACTCTACAACAACATGGAACTGGAGTCGATAGACAAGCTCTTCTCCGCCTACCAGAAGAACGGGGTTTCGGTGAGTCCGGGCGATGCCATTTCCCATTCAAAAACAGCTCCTAATTGATTCCCTCCGCTCTAGACCACCGAGGGCTCCTATGAGGATCTGAGGGTCACGGGCCAGAAGCCCAAGCAGAAGGTTCTGTCGGTGATCGATGGAAGACGAGCCCAGAACTGCACCATCCTGCTCAGCAAACTGAAGATGAGCGACATGGAGATATCAAAGTGAGTGCCATCGATTGAGCCAACTTCCCAAAGTTCCTATCTGATTGATGATGATGATTCCTTCTTTTGCAGAGCCATTCTCTCCATGGACAGCAACGAGCAGCTGGCCCTGGATATGGTGGAGCAGCTGCTGAAGTTCACGCCCTCGGCGGAGGAGCGAGCCCTGCTGGACGAGCACAGCGAGGACATTGAGTCCCTGGCGCGCGCCGATCGTTTTCTCTACGAAATATCGAAGTGGGTTTCCTTGAAGGATCTTTTGGGATAGCCGATCACTGACCACGGTTCTAATTCTTCACAGGATACCGCACTACGAGCAGCGCTTGAAGAGCCTGCACTACAAGAAGCGCTTCATGCTGACGGTCAACGATCTGATTCCCCGGATTACCAGTGTCATGGAGGCCTCCCGCGAGGTGGCCCGTTCCAGGCGGCTGCGCAAACTCCTGGAGCTAGTTCTGGCCTTGGGTAGGACTCCTCATTCATCTCTAATCTCTTGCCGTATTTAATCTGTGACTCCTTTGTAGGTAACTACATGAACCGAGGTGCTAGGGGCAACGCCTCGGGCTTCCGTTTGGCTTCGCTGAACCGCCTGGCGGACACGAAGTCCAGTGCCGCCAAGGGCACCACCCTGCTGCACTACCTCGTCCAGGTGATCGAGCGCAAGTTCAAGGATCTCCTGAAACTGGAGGACGATATACCGCATGTGCGCGAGGCATCGAAGGTGTCTCTGGGGGAGATGGACAAGGACATACAGATGCTGCGCACCGGACTGGCGGACGTGGCGCGCGAAATCGAGTTCCATCGCAGCTCGGGCCCCGCCCAGCAGGGCGATCGCTTCCTGCCCGTGATGCGGGAGTTCCATGCCCAGGCCTCGGTGCGTTTTGCCGAGCTGGAGGACAAGTTCCAGGACATGAAGACGCGCTTCGATCGCGCCGTTCGGCTGTTCGGCGAGGACGGATCGGTGCTGCAGCCTGATGAGTTCTTCGGCATCTTCGATTCGTTCCTGGGCGCCTTTGCGGAGGCGCGCCACGACAACGAGAGCTTCCGGCGCCGCCAGGAGGAGGAGGAGAAGCGGGCCAAGCAGGAGGCGGAGCTCAAGAAGCGCACCATCGAGCGCAAGAACAAGTCGGGCCTCATGAGCAGCGTGGCCAAGAATCTGGGCCTCAAGTCCGGCTCGGGCTCCGCAAACGGCGGCGGACCCGACTCCCCGGCCAAGGGCGACAACAAGGGCGAGTTCGACGACCTCATCTCGGCCCTGCGCACGGGCGACGTCTTCGGCGAGGACATGGCCAAGTTCAAGCGATCCCGCAAGGCGCGTGTGCTGAACGGCGGCTCCGGCAACGCTGCCGCCACGGGACACACGTCCCCACCACGCCACGGCAGCCTGCAGCGGGAGGAGAGTGGCCGGGAACGGGAGCGGACGGTGAGGCGTCAGTAGACGGTCACCACGTATCTCCCTTCCAGGGTCATCCTTTTTCTCCTTCCTTTCCAAGTGTAAATGTGTTTTTGTGAAAGCGCGCGCAAGTATTTTTTTTTTAATATCGTACACACCCACTCTTTTTGTAATTATTTATACCTATTATATACTACTCGTACAATACAATTTACATTATATATTACTATATATACGCATATAGCACATAATCTAAACGTAAAGCTCGGCTAATGCAAGCGTGAAACCAAATTTTTTACAAAAAATCGAAACCTATTTGTAATCTAAAGTCTAATTGTTATGAACTAATCGAATCGAATGTATCGAGGGAAGATCGTATCAGAATTGTATTGGCCCAGCATCACCCATCCGAACGCTTGTATCCACACACTATATACAAAGCTATATACGGTATATAACCGGTACTGTCAGTGCTCATTCATCTCAATTCGTAGCGGAATCGTATCAACCTAAAGTAGCCCTAGCCCAGCCGCCCCTTGGATGGTGAGGAGAGGAGCGCAGCTTAGCGCGGGCAGCCATAAAGTCATGATCATACTTAAGGTCTATATTGTTTGTTTTCTTCATATATATACAATATTTTTTTTTAGCACGAGATACGCGATATCGTACGTATAACGATTTCGAAGCAGTTTTAAAGCGCATTTCCAAGCGAGCTGCACGGACACAGTGAATCACAGACAGACACTCCCAGCGAGGAGAAGGCTATCGTCTATTAAAAATTACACCTAACTATTAACAAATTATAATAAAGAATTATTGTGAATGAATAAAAACAATGGGTAGTTTAATTGTTACGGAGAGATGCTTATTGGAAGTCAAAATAATGTACCTAAAAGTCCATAAGAAACCTTAAAAGGTGTGGGAATACTCTAATCGAAAAATTTACGAAATTTTGGACACTTAAAAAAAAAACCCTCCCCCGAATGTTCCCAAAACCTTTTTTTGATCCAAAAAAAAGGTGAGGGAATACTCCAATCGAAAAACCAACGAAATGTCGGACCCCCTTCCAGAAATCTGAAAGTTATATTTCTACAGCTCCGTTTCAGTAATGAAATTGACCTGCCTGGAACAGGCAGCTTCCTTAAACGGCCGTCCTAAAGCAAGGCATTACATGTTGGCTAGCAATATAATATTAGCGCTCACACAAGCGAGTAGAGGAAATTAAAGATGTCAAATTATTGCTGTGTTGGCTAACTTCGCCTTCTGGTTTTCACACCATAAAAAATTATATGAAAATTTGTCCTTAAAGCTTGAAATAGGCAAAGGAAACTTTAAAAAGATTCGAGAACTCAATAGACTCCTTTTCAAGGCTCTAAACCATAAAATAGGGGATTATTAATAGAGGGAATTCGACGGACGTTTTTGGAACTATTATAAAGGGAAATTGGAGGGAAATTCGATCTAAAAAAAGGTGGGATATTTCCAGGAGCTTTTTGTGTACTAAAGCTGACCTAAATTACAAGAAATCTGTGCTTTTAAACTTTTCTAAAAGTACTTTTATAATTTATTTTAAAATAATGGTACTATTTTACGGGGA
Source organism: Drosophila ironensis (assembly GCA_021223825.1). Taxonomy (NCBI): domain Eukaryota; kingdom Metazoa; phylum Arthropoda; class Insecta; order Diptera; family Drosophilidae; genus Drosophila; species Drosophila ironensis. The sequence goes on from JAJJHQ010010246.1 coordinate 652,359, forward strand.
TTACAAAGGAAAACTTGTATAAGCTTTAAGCAAATCCTTTTTTTAACAAGGATCAAATTAAATAATGGGATATGGTTCCCAGTTTGTAATTTCTCTGTTTTAGCATTACTAAAACATTAGCACTGGTATTTACGGTTACAAGGAGAATCTTTTCTAAGCTTAAAAACCCAAGGAACAAAATAATATCAGGAATATGCTTCCCAGTTTTTAATTCCTCTTCAAGCGTTACTAAAACTTTTAGCACGGGTATTTTTTAGAAAAAAAGAACAAGGGTAAATGGATTTGGATATTTTAGGCGGATTGGATTGTTTTGTTCAATGAAACGTAGAAACATGGCAGACAAGCAACTAAAAATCTTTCCAAGTTTACTTGTCCCCGAAGGATATATTTCATTTGAAACTTCCGATTTTTACGAAAACGTTGGAACTAAAAAATTATATAAATTCTTACATATTAAGGAACACAAAATTTGTTAAATATTTTTATACTTATTTCTTTATGTTACTAAAATGAAAATATAGAGATACCTACGCAATTATTATTTAAAATACATCAAAACCAAATTTGGGAAATACTTTAGCAAGGTAAAGGGAAACAACAGGAATAATGCATAAAGTTTTCGCACACCTTTTTTTTGAGGACCTTAATAAAAAACTGGGTTTTGCTTACAAGTTCCCTACATCAACATTTTTGAACATATTTCCCAAGAAGCATTAACAAGTATTTAGCACGGGAAACAAAAAAAGGATATTTTAGACACATAGGGGTATTTCCCTGTATTTAAAATTGTGAAAAAGAACGAAGGAGAAACGGACATTATGCTTATAAACACCATTATTTCAAAATTTAGCACTAACTATTAAATTGTCCGTTAAATTAACGATTAAATACTCAGCGACTGTCAATTATTCATCTTTAAAGTTTAATAGTCGTTTTGTTATTAAAGTTTAACATTTATGGTAACAAAATATATCCAAAAATGTATTTAAACAATACAACGTTGATAATGCCCCTTACACGAGCTTTTTTGTGCAGACTTTACCCCCTTGAGTGGATTTTCGAAAGCAATACCATTATTTCCACCCCTTTTGGCTTGTCCCAAAAAGGGGCGGCAAAGCTCCAAAGCTCACTCGAGACGTAAAACAAGTGAAACTTGCACCGGAATCACTCCAATTGAGAAAATCTCAATTCCGGAAGCTGTCCAAAGGAGGACCCAACCGGTGCGACCGCCGCCTGAAGACGTACAACCCCATGCCCGTTCCCACGCCCATGTCCTCGCACAGAAGGGGCAATCAAAACGCAGCTGGAGGCATTCTAAAAACAACTCGAGGAGAGGACTTGGCAGCACTCGAGTCTTGGACATGGATGGATGGCCCTTGGCTTGGGGCTACCAGGGGGTACAAGCGGCGGTACAAGCGGGTGTACGTGTTCCGGTGCGAGGGATACGCGGATTGTGAGGGTTTCAGCGCCTGGGAGGAGGTCCGGCGATCAAAGCGTGTGTGTAGGAATTTTGGCGCTCTGCTGACCCACTTCTTGTTGTCCCCCCATCAGCCTCTGGCCTTCTCCTTGTGCCACATTCACATCTTTTTTTTTTTATTGTTTGCATTTTTTGTGCCTTTTGTGGAGCACAAAGTTCGCCGCCAAATCGAAGGAAATGAGTTGTCAGCCAGAAGTGTTGGCCCTGAAGGACCGCAAGCCAGACATGGGCCAGGACTACGACCGGGAATAGGTCGAAGCCGGAAAAGCCAATTAATTTGACAGCGGCCCATAAACGCGCACTGAAGTGGAATAGTTCGACTTGCGAGCATCCAGCTCCAGGTGTTCCGCCAAATGTCACGTATCTGGTACAAAACCGAACCGAACCGAACCGAACTGAACTGAACTGAAACCGCACCGCAAAGTGGGCGGACAATGAACCCGTGGTGTGACCCGGTCCCGGTCCCGGACCCGGGGAGGCGTTGGCGTTAGCGATGGCGATGGCGGTGGCCCAGGACGTCACAGAACAGGGAGCTCAGGACAACACCAGGACCCAGACGCAGTCCCTCGCCCACTCAACGCAGTCCATCTGTCGCCAGCCTGCCGCTGAAAGTGCCCCCGGGATCGCAGTTGCACTGCCCAAAATACATTACTTTCTCCACTCATTAGCATATCGAAAGTAAACTAGAATATCTCAGTATATCGTTAAGGCAATACTACATGTTATTGGAGGGTTTTCAATCCTAATCATGTAGTTAAATCAAATGGAATGGAGAGGAAGCCTAATGATTCTCATTTGTTTTATAGTTATTTCAATTACAAATTACCCCTCGACTTGAACTTAGTATGTACTTCTAAATCCAATGAGATGTTGGAGTGGGTCTAAACCATGTATTATTTTGCACAAAATGAAATTTAATTAAATTTTAATGACTCTGTTAATTACTAGGGAATAGCGAATCACCGATGAATATTTGGCCCAATTAAATTACCCAGCAGTTGCATTTTTTGGCGCAAATGAATGAATATTATGAATTTTTGTATTTCATGCAATGCCGGTTTTGTTGGCTGTAATTAAATTAGCCAGGTTAGAGGGAGTGCGGCGAAAGTTTCGCCCAGTGTGGCGGGCAGGCAATAGTTGATGTCGAAGGAAGGTAAAGTGACAGAAGAGGTCCCCGAGGCTTTTGCCGGCACCGCAGGAACGTGAACTTTGTGCCGTGCCGCCTCATTTGCACTACAAAAGCAGTAAGATGACTAAATTAATGAGATTTCCTAGTTAGCAAAGTTGGCTCTGGCTCGGGGTCACCGTTTTGAGGTCACCATTTAGGAGGAGGGTGCAGTGCGGACTGCGGACTGCAGAGGGCAGAGTACGGAGTACGGGGTACGGGCTGGGGTCCTTGAGACGATCTTACCAGCTGCAAAGTGCCGAGTGGCCGAGCACTTTGGCTGTTTACTTTGCCACGGGCCTGTGGTCGGGGAATCACGGCAACTGACGCCGACATGGCAGCACTCCCTAATGGGTTGTAAATTATTTACCTTTCGTGGCAAAGCACTCACAGCGCTCCCAGAGATTCCCGCAATGCCATATCCAATTGCCCGCCCGATAAGTGATCCCTGACCTCTGGTCCGGAACGCATCAAATACAATCTAATAAGCGAATAGCAGCCCGCGGGCGCCACAACTTTGAAGACATTGCTGTTTATCACTTGCCAGGCGCTAAACTGCAAGACTCAGGGCAAAACTTTCGCCAAGCCATCATAAATCAGCGCGAGTTGGCTTTCCGTTCGTCGTTTCCCCCCACCAACAATTTCCACCAACAATTTCCACCAAATTCCGATGCCACTTTTCCGCACCCTTCCTCGAAGATGCGTTCGCTTCATTTCGACTTATCATTGCCGAAAACTTATGCACTAAAAGCGCACTCCTTCGAACAATTGGGTCTTGGATTCGGGGTTCCGGGCTCCGGGTTCCCGGATCGGGGATCGGGGATCCGGGAGTTTGGTAAACTAGCCCGATTTTATGGGTCTTCATTTTTTCAACCCGCTGCAGTTCGCTGCCTGGAACACTTTGGGGTCATGACTATCAAAAATATTGTCCTTTTCGGGCTCCCCCAAGTTCGGTTTGCTTTCTCAACCAGCAGATAAATCACGCAGCTGCAGGCGGGTCCTGGTCGTTTTGTTTTTCCTTTCCTCCGCCTCCCTCGGTTGGCCCCATAAACCATTGTGTCTCCAAGTCAGTCGTAGCATCAAGTCTCCCGGTCGCCCAGACTGCCATAAAAAACTCCGGGGCAGGAACTGAGGATGGAAAGGCGAGCCAGGTGCCAGAATGCAGCCAAATAAAGGGAAGGGAAAATATTTTTGTTGCGAAAAGTGTTTGGGAACTTTGGGTCTGGGGAGGCGGCAAATACAATGTTGTGGCTGGCGCGAGGGGTTAAGGGGGTTCCCTTCCATAGCGGAAATATTCTTAATCATTTGTTTAACTATCAAAGAATATTCCCCAAAAATTTCAAGTCAATACGTGGAGTATTGACGAAGTTGTAAGTCTTCGAAACCTAAAACTTTAAGCCTGTTTTTCTCGAAACCACATTTTTCCATTTTGCTCCATCGATAACTAATGCATTACTAAACCGATTTTATTCAGCTATGGCGCATTTTAAAAATATATAAATTATCTTCGATATGACAGTAAATGTTTTTACAAAAAATTTGGTTTTCATATTTTTTTTATCGTATTTTATAGCCAATTTTTGTAACAAAAACTTTAAATTTCAAAATTAAGAACACTACAATGTTGATAGCGGAGACAAGCATTTGCTAAATTTATACATATATTTTGAATAAACTTTTAGAAAAGTTTAAAAACATTTCAATCTGTAATATCCGAGAAAACAACTCTTGAAAATCGAGCATTTTTCAGCCATCTAAGGTAGGGAGCCCCCTTAAGCTGTCTGCTGGTGGTTTTAGCAAAATTATAGCAATTCATTAATAAATCAACAAAAGTTGTAATTGTAATTCCGCCGCCCCACGCCCCGCCTGGCCATTGTGTGTGTCTTCGGATCAACAACAATGGACAATGGACGTGGCCCAAAGCTAAAAGTGCGCAATGAAAAAGTGTCAACAAAGTGGGTCATTGAGAATTCACAAAGAATCAAGGAAGCGGACATTACGGTTTGGCCTAAAACCACAGGCTCAAAATCTATAGGATGTACGAGTATTTATTTTGCGTACTCGTATATTAATAAACCCGAGCGGACAGCCAGCTGCAAAATGTAATTGCAATTTCTGCATAATTTTTGCTGTGCATTTTTGAGTGCGCGGTGACTGGGTGTGTAATAAAAAACATGCCTGCCACGTGTGCTGTGTTCTGTGTGCTGTGTGCTCTGTATGCTGCCGTTTTTTTGTCGAGATGCGTCGTCACACAAAAGATACACAATATAAACATCAGGCGGACAAAAGGCGAACAAGATCTGACGGAGCCGGGACGGGGGACGGGACGGGACGGGGCCGGGAGATATAACAAACAGCCATTTCAATTATTTATTGGAATTTTTACCTACTGACAGCAAACAGGGAAAACAGAAAGCCGAAGCAAAAGGCAGAACGGCCAAATGCCCGTTTGTGCCAAAAAAAAATGATGAAAAAACGAGTACCGAAAAAAGCTGAAGGGGCAGGATACCCGTACAGCGTAGCAGGAGAGCAAACAACGCACTGGCCCACTCGCACAAGGCATACAAAATTGTTAAATATATGTAAGCAGCAATAAAGAGCAGCATGGAATGGAGCAAGGACCAAAAAACGGGGTACCGGGGCTTCCAAGGGGCAGGACAAACATTGTCGGACACTAAAGCCAATGCACAAAATATGTATCAGCAGGTAAACTGCAATTGCAAAGCGCACGAAACCAAAAGCACATTTTTGCTGCCCTTTTTCGCTACCAATTTTTCACTCTTTTTCACAGCCCCTACAACCCACCACCCCCCAACCCCCGCAGTTCAGTTCAGTTCAGTTCAGTTTTGTTCTCCTCTGCTCTGTTCCACCTGTCGCTGTTGCAACACATGCCCTGCACCACCTGCACCACCTTTCCCGCTTTTCCCACCGGTCGTGCTACAAGTGTCGTGTCCGAATTTCGACACAGTGGGTCATAACATTCTAAGCGCTTTAATTGTCTGCAATTTAAAGTCTGTACAATATTCGGAATTGGTCAATATTGTTTCATACATTTTTTGATACAAAAGAAACAATTAAGAACGCTTTAGTCGAGATTTCCCGGAATTCATATGACGTCATATGGAATAGACACTGAGTAGGGAAGTTGATAATTTTTGTTGGCCATATCTTCATTGTTTATTGTTCGATCTTTGTAAAACTTCGTACATGACTAAATATTAAAACTTTTAGCTGCAAGCAACAAGATCTTTATCTCTTGGTCTAACCATTTCTGGAAAACACCGAGTTAATCTTTTTAACACAGAAAAACGCATCAATGTATACGGAGTAGGCCATTTAACAAATATAAATGTGTTCATACATACAGACGGACAGACGGACATGGCTAGATCTTCATCAAGAATATATATTCATACTTTTTAGGGTCGGAAATGTCTCTTTCTCCCTATACCATTGGCACCTTAAGGTACTATACATGGTATACAAATCTTAAAACTAGATTTAGAATCAATTGTCTTAGCTTCATCCACTTAATCCTTGCGATTTAGATATATTATTTTCAACAAATCTCTTTAAAAATTGATAAGGCTTAAGAAGTTTACCCAGATTTCTCAGAATCAAAGATTGAAACAAATATAATACCATTGCTGTCTTGAAATTGATCGTTTTGTCATTGGAAATGCGTGTAAACGTATTTAAGGTCAACCCGAGATTATTCAGATGTAATTTCCCGCCATAAAATATTCATTCCCTCCAATTCAAATTCAATAACGTCAATTACATCAGCCAAAGGGTTTCAAGGAAAAAAACAAGCGTGTGAGCGTGGAAAAGGAGGAGCTTAAATGTCACAATTTAAGCGGTAATTGCTGCAATTGATACACAAATCAAATTATGAAGCGGGGTGTTGAACAAATATTCCGCGCAAGTATCCTCATGACTCTTTAATCAGTTTTCTTGGGCAACAAACCCTTTGGGGGGGTTGGGGGTGTGTGTGTGTGTGTGTGGTGGAAATGGCCACCTAATTTATGTCGATTAAGACCCGCACTTATAATTAAACCGTCGATAAACACGCCATCGCCAACTTCATTGCCTTTCGAGAGCTAAACGAGAGTGAGTGTGGCTGTCGCTGGCAATGAAAGTAAATCAACTTTGCTGATTTTGCACCCGTGGGCCATTAACCCTTCCGAACCGGTTGCCGTGTGTGTGGCCAATGGCGGTGGCGGTGGTGGTGGTGGTGGTGGTGGTGGTGGCGGAGCGTGCCCTGCATCCGAATGCGACCGGGATTCGGATCGTATCCTGGCCATTCTGGTAGCCAGCGTTTTTGTTGTCCATCCTTTCGCCGTTTGGCATTTCATTTTGCAGTTTATCTCGCTGCCATTTCGGTGTCGCAAATCTCACATAATATCCAATTGCTGGTTAAGGACATTCGGTCATGGGACTGTGTCCTGATAAGATTACCGGCCACACGTCGGTGAGTGAGTGTGTTTGGTTTTTGTCGGGATTCTCCCTTCGGGTACAAAAATAATAATAACACAAGAGGAATATAAAACCATTTTCCCTTTTTTTCTGGCCCGCACAAAACGCTGCCAGATCGCCTGGAATAACTATTTTGGCTCCGATTTGCTCATGTAAAATTTATCATTATTATGCAAAATTGTCAATTTCTGTATACTGTCGATTGTATCTCGCATCTGTATCTCTGCATTACTATCTCCACCATGACCTCTCCATCTCCATCTCCATTTCCATCTCCATCTACAACTCCATCTACATCTCCACCCATCAATGATCCATCCATCCCCTGACCACCACCACCGCCCATCAGCAATCCCCTTTCAGAGTCCTTTCATTGGCCACAAAATTGGGTTCTGGTTACGTGTTTGTGAACGGAAAGTTTTTGTTTTGTTCGCCTGTCTCTTGTTGTTGCTCTTGTTACGGGTTTTATATTTTTCGACATATTTTTAACAACGAAATGGAACGGCCACTGGACTGTGCCGCCAGCAGGGATGGCAGTATCGCAGTGTTCCAGATACTGACATGCCATGATTTTTTCGATAGATTTTACATAAGGACGAATTGAATAATATATTCAGTGATGTCCGCTGGAGGAAGTCATATTTGACTTGTATCTTTCCTCTATTGATAAGCGGAAAAAATATATATAAATCTTATAATTTTCCGTAGAATGTTTAAAGCTAAAAATTAGTTTGATTATATTTTTATGAATTTGCCTTATAATTAGAGAGCTCAAAGGATTTTCTCTCTAGTAATGTTCGATACTTTTCGATATTTTCGATAACTTCTTTGATTTATCAAGAAATTTTCAACATTTTCCAAAATATGAATCAAAAATAAGAAGGTCTTAAAGGTAAAACAAATCCCAATCGATAGAATTCATTTAATATAAATCAGATTCAATATTCTCGCTTCTCCCCAAGGACATCCATCCCTGATAAACAATCAGCAAGAGGTACGCGCACTTCGGTAGAATCTACTTAAACTGGAAAGCGGCCAATTTAATTGTCTCTCAATGGCCAAACTGTAATAAATCAGAGGAGTGCACTCGCAAACACACAACAGACACACAGAAATGGTAAAATGGTACCAAAAAAAGTACAAAAAACGAATCCAGAGATGGGTGCAAACAAAGCGAAAGAGAGGGCCAATAAGCGAAACAAATATTGGATGGATTGTCCTGACTGGAATACACATCCTGTGTGCGCAAATATGCAAATTTCTTTTTCGCTCAGCTTGATTATGGCAAAGGAAATTTGTTTGTTCCGATTTCTGGTCCAACAAAGGCAATGGCAGCGGCAATGGCAACGGCAGCGGCAATGGGCTATGGGCTATGGGCTATGGCAGCTTTAAGTCAAGTCACCGCCAGACACACTCGTGTATCCAAATGCTCCTACAAATTCGTGTTCCTAGCAACCCATCCCCATCTCCATCTCCATCGCAGCATCCCTGCCTGCTCCTCCGCCGCCGGTTGGCCCCGCTCAAATAATCAAAATTTATTGTGGGAAATTAGTCCAAATATTTCAGTGCTGCTGCGGCTCAAAATTATACATTTTGGCTTGGGTGGGTGCGGTTTCGGTTGGGTTTAGTTTGGTTTGCTTTCCTAAACTGGTAAACTGGTAAACTGGTGAGTTAGTTGCGGCAATTTGTATGCAGAAATTGCAATTAGAAATTTCTGACATTAATAAGCAGCAATTTGTGCACATGACACGAGCCAGCAGAACCGAGGAGCAGCTCCAGCTCGCCCCAAAGGCATCCCCGTCTCCGGGACAACAATTGCCGTGGCCTGCAGCAATGAAATATTTGGCCAAAAACTGTTGCAATTAGTGTGACAAAACGGACAACTTTTATGGCATGCCAAGACCGCATCGCCAACCGTTTGAGGGGCCAAGATACCTGGTAACCGGGGAACCGGGGAACCGGGGAACATCTCTGTCATAAAAACAGTTTCTGGCCAATTCAAAATACATGTTTCGCTTCCAAGAATCTACTGACATTCTACGTTAACGCTTGGGTGTTTTTTTTTTTTTGGTTTTTAAAAATAGACCCCCGGATGCCGGGTACATCCAGTCGAGTCCCAACAAAAAATCCCTCAAGAGGAGTCTGGCATTGAGTCTTGAAATTCAATTTTCCATCTTGTGATGAGCCCGATGGCCATATGAAAGATGAATGCCCTGGGAATGGATATGGATATGGATATGGATATGGCAGTAGCTGTGCCACTGGCTGTGGCAATGGCATGGGAATGGTATCCAGAAATATGTCGTTTGGGGATGCGAGGCAAAGACCCAAAACAGACAACATAAAGAGCAAAGTTGCCATGACAGCAAAGTCATAAATGCCATTGATAATGAGCCCCATCCTGGCAGGCCGACCTCCTGGCTCCTGGCCCTCAGCTCTCATTCCGGGACACATGGCTTAAGTCCCTGTCCCCCCAAAAATTGTAAACTGAGACCTCCTGGCCGGGAGCTAGCAGAGCTGGAAGAGCTGGCCCAAAAACTTTTCATTAACACATGCCCAGAGTGGTGCACTCGCAAAAAATAAACAAGAAAGTTACTAAATATATAAGGATATAGAGACATGGGTAATTCCTTAAAACAAGTAGGTAAAGGTTAAGTTAAAATGTGTCGAAATGGTAAACAATTTCTAGAAAGCTATTAAATGTTAAAGCAAATAATAATGTAATCATAAAACAATCAATTGGTTTGGGAGAAGCTGTGTCGCACATTTTGGCGATGATTACCCGGTACTCAGTATTACATGGAAATTAAACGTTTATGCGCTAAAACTGTTTAATTTTGAACAATTAAAATGATTTGATAAGAAATTAAGGTGAATTTTCCAGGATCTACAAGAGATCCAACCAGGCAAATGCAAATATCTACTCGTATTTCCCTTCTAATACCCTGCAAGTTTTCATTTAACTTAATGGCCTTCCCTGCAATTTGTTGTTCAGTGTAGCGTGGGCGTGGCGGGACGAAAGCGGGGACGTGGGCGTGGCTGGCTTGTTGGCCCGGCTCAAAACGGGCGCTTTACTTAGCTTAAGCTGTTTTTGCCCCGCCCTCAGCCCTCGGCCCTCCGCCCTCCGATGCGTGGTCCAAAGTTTTGCTTGCAGCACTTAAATATTTATAAACGAAATCCGGGGAGGCTGCGGGGCTCAAGAGTGCTTTGGGGCTTCCGGAGGGGTTTGGGCACGGGGGCCGAGGAGGGTCCAGGGGTCAGGGGTCAGGGATCGTCCTCAGATGAGGTGCTGACGGGCGGAGCAGGTGCTCCTGCTTCTGGTGGCTAAATTCAAATGAATTTTCATTTCGCTTTGTTTTCATTTATCCCTGCCGCCCCCTCCTCCCGCCCCCTTGCTCGATGCTTTTCTTG
>JAJJHQ010010246.1:663070-696312 GCA_021223825.1 Drosophila ironensis
GCGGCTGCTGCTGCTGGTTGGTGCTGCTGCTATTATCATTATTGTTTTTTTTGGGGGAAAATGAAAAGGGAAAACGGGCATGGAGTTGCGCTGAAGAGCAATGCGAGTTTTTGGCCAATGGAGAGCGGTGGCATGGAAACTTTTGTGCCGCAGGGACGGGGCGGTGGAAAAACTGTTGCACAATGCTCGGACATTGTAATAACTGTATAACACAAAGTGTGGCAAAATTTTGTGAATAAATTATTAGTATGACTATGTGCACTTTTGATGCGAGTGGACAGTGCAGAACAATTTCCATTTTTCGCTGCACACAAAAGCTGGCTCAAAATTAATGTGGCAAAATAACTTGAAAACGCAGCCATCTAATCGAATTATAAAAGTTTGTAATATTATCAACGTTTTGTGTAATTTTAGGCACAAAATAAGTTCGTACAAAGGACGGTATTATATTAATTGCCATAATGATCCAACCATCCAGCTTGTTTGGTTCAATGACTGCTGCATTGAATGCATTAAATTCGATTTTGGGGCCCAGGATTGGGACTCTAATCACGCGGCAGCGATGCCAATTTTGTGCCAACACCAGCCTCCCCCCTCGCCCCCTTTTGGCTCGTTTCATGGTAATGGTGCCTCTTTGGCCCGGGCCATAAATAAAGAAAATGTGGCAACCAGGAGCCTGGAGCCTGGAGCCTGGAGGAAGGAGCCACAAGGACTGTGTGCCGTGGAGGGGGAGTGCGAAACATTTGCTTATGGGCCGCAACAGCTGCTAACCAGATTCAGATATACGAAGAGATATGGCCGAGATAAATAAGGCTGGAGCGGGGCAAGGCGGGGGGGGGGCGGCAAAAATAAAAAGCAAAGTTAACAAGTTGCTCTGGCTTTTGAGCCTTTTTGCTCGCTTGGCTAAATGTTTGTGCCCGCCTGTGCGTGTGCACACAGTGTACAGAGCGAAATACGACGAGGCATAATATTTGCTGGCCAAATTAATATGTTGAAGAGTCGTGGGCAAAAAATAGAAAAATCAACAAACCCCAAGGCCCACCGTCTAACAGCAAATGCAAATATTTGACATTCTGCATTACGTTGACTACTTAGTCCCACGCCAGAATGATTGATTTTATTGATTGTTTATTGTTTATCCGAGGCCTTAAATATGCTGCCACAGCGTGTTTGCACAAGATGCATGTTCATTTTTAGTCAGTTTTCAAGGTCCTAAATGTTGCCTTCGGGTTATTTTCTTATTTAGAAATAATTGCGAGGTGTGAGGCGTTTTTTTTTTTGCTTTTTCTACCAGTGCACGATACATTTCAGGGGAAGCCCCTTTTGGACTCAATGAAAAAGGGAAATTGAGCTCACGGTCCGCCCCCTCCGGTGCCGGTGCCCCCCCTCATTTAAATGGCCGCCAAAGAGGCAAATTTTCAGCTGCTCATCTTTTTCGGTTTGCCCGGAAGATAAATTTTTCGTTAACCTTTTGCCGTTCGGCTGCGTTATCCTAAATCAACAACAATGACTGGACGGACCTCCGTTGGCCCTTCAATTGTGCCAATTGCCTGCCGCTCGTCAGTTAATCAAAGTAAAAGCCGCGCAGCAGCCTCCAAACCTGCCACTCCCCCTTGCCCTTTGCCCTTTGCCCCTTCGGCCACGGCAAAAATAACAAAAGCCCCTGACAAAAGTAAACGCCGCAAGAAGACATAAACAGGAAGCTATGGAGGGGCCGGGTCGGGGTGCAGTGCCAGGACATGCTGCCCGTTTCCTTGCCCTGCACATCTTGGCACGGAGCCAGAAACTTTTCGGCATAGAAAACGCTTCTCCACGCCCCAAACGCAAAAAGCCAAAACAAGTAACGTCGAGTGTCTCGACCATAAATACCCGGTTACAAGTTTCCACCTAAGTAATATGATTTTGCCATTATTATAGCATTGAAATTGTGGACGTAATCGGCTGATATTTGCAACACACATAGATATGGGCTCTACCAATGTAATATCTGAGTTTAAAACTTCTAGGGTTAAAATTCAGGGCGCCACAGACTTTCTTGGTTAGCAAAGTTGCGGGGGATGATAGGCGATTTTTAAAACCAACTTGTGCTGAACTGGTATCACACGATTCTGAATATATAATTAGTTTGTCTCTAGTTATTATAGTCTCCTAAATATAGGCATTCATACGGACAGACAGACGAACGGACACACGGACGAACGGACAGACAGACAAACAGACAAACAGGCATGACTAGGCCGACAAATGATTTCTTTCCCCTGTTACATGCAATCCTATGAATTGAATATACCCTTATTCTTTTCCAAAACCGGGTATAAAAAGCCCTGGCGCCTTTTTGCATTTTGCCAGCGATTTGCTTTCGATTCCAGAGCAAAGCGGGGCCGACGCTGAGGGCGAGGGAGGGAGACCATATTTTAGCGCATCGATGGCGAAATATTTTTCAATTTTTCAACACATTTGGCTGGCAGCAGCAAAATGCTGCTCATATTTTCACAAGCTGTCAACATATATCTTGCGGGGGTGCCCCCGGAGGTGGTGCCGGTTGCTGCCTCTGCCGGGCCATCCTGCACCACCCTGTAGGCACTCTGCACCACCCTCTCCTCCTGGACGGCTGCTGCGTGTGCATTTCTGGCAATGTTGCAACGACAGCAACACACTCGGCAAAATGTAATTTTTCCGGTGGTGCAACTTTGTAGTTTTTACAAGCTTGTAATTTTTATGAGCCGGCGCCAAGGCAGAGATTACATTGCCACTAATCGTTGCCATTATGTTAGGTCTTGGAAATGTGTACAATACGGGATGAAAAGTAACGAAATTACACAAAGAAATTGTAAGGCAACCGACTTTGAAATCGAAGTTGATTCAAAGCAACCATCTGCGAAAATTCCAGTGAAATTTTCTTTGGCAAAATCCCCAGAAATAGTTTGAATATTTTTGCATTTGCCTTTGCCGAGAGCTGAGAACATCGGATACCTGCAAAGCGGTGTAATCAAAATCAGAGAAACCCCAAGAAATTCCACTGAATTTATATCATATTTCCCCCAAGGAGCCGCCCCTAAGAAGATCACTTTGTTGCCAACCACAATTTAAAACTTATTGTTCTTGAGCGCAAAGTTGGAATACTTTTAGTATTCCTGCATTTGCATTTGCATTTGCCGTTTGTTGGGAAATTTCTTCAGTATATATAATAAGTTTACCTGCGTCTCCCAATAGGATTATGTGCTTCCAGGTGCCGTGTCTGTTCTTCTGTAATTCCTTGATATTTTTTCCCAGAGTGCATTTGTCAAGCGGGGCAGCAGTAAAAAAATGCAAAGAAGGCATAAAAAAAAGGACAAAAAACCGGCAACACAAACTACGGCAAACAACACTTGTAAAAGTGACGGCAGCGGCGGCGACCACGCCCATTTGCCGGCGCTGATTGACAAAGCAGCTAGGAAAAATGTGGCAGACTTTTCCACGGAAAAGGGAAAGGGCAAGGGGGGCTGGGGAGCGTTAGCAGTAGTGGCTGCAACATCAAACAACGTGACATAAAAATCAGCGCAAGTGCCGACGCCTCTGCTTTCGCGTTGTGCGTTGCGTTTTCTGCTGCGATGCTCAGTGGCTCGTAAATGGGCAAAACACTTTTACAAAGTGCAGCTTACATCGCCGCTTTCGCTCGTGGAAAACCCGCCGAGGAGAGAAGGGAAAAGCGGGGGGAAACGGGCAAGGGCCAGAAGGGACGAAGCGGGGACGGGGTATCCTGCGAAGGAAGGGCGACAGATTAATGCGTTTATGCGTCGGCCGCCGTCACTTGGAGTTGCGTTTTACTTTTCACAGCTTTCTCCGCTTTCGCTCCGCTTTCACTGAGTTTTCACCCGGGCTTTTTTTTCTCTTTTTGCGGAGCAGCTTCTTTGAGCGGATCGTGTGGCTTGCATTTGCATTCGCATTCGCATCCTGGGCTCCTGTGCTGCAGCAGTGACAAGCTGCCGACAAGTAAAAGGATTTCGGCGGCACAATATCGCAGGATATGCCAGAGGTTGCATCCGCTTTGGGAGAGAAAACCCGACAGAAAATAAAACATGTTTCCTCAGCCAAGTGCATGAAATTATTTAGACAAGAAAAGGGGAGAAAATAAAACTATTATTGAGACAGTAATTTTAAGGATAATTTTTAGACTCGATTGTTTCTCCATAAATGTGAATAATTATTTATAATTCAATAGTTTTTAAATATTTTGTCTATATTTAAAAAAAGAGAAGAAAATAAAGTATTAGTGAAATTTATAGAAATTTTCAGTAGCAATTGAAAGTATTTTGAACTCTCATATTTCCTGGAATATCTATTCAATAATTTCCTTTAAAAATGATTAATTGTTATCTCTGTAAATTTGATCAATTATAATAAATTAAAGAGTTTTGGACTATGGTTCAGTAATATTTATTGAATACCTTTTAATTTACCCACAAAAATAGTTCCAATTGATTTTTTTATAAAGTGATTTTCAGATTATTTCCTAATTAATTTTCATAGTTTTCCAAAGATATTTGCAATATATTTTTGGTACTATAAATTTTCATTCAAAACTATCTCAACTTGTTTAATATTATGATTGATTTCAAGCTTGTTTGTTAACTTACAGATGTTGGTTTTATAATATTTTTAAAATAAAAAAAAAAAGTTAAGAAACATGCAAGTAAAGTAAACTTTAAATTAGAGAATTTAAACAATTAATATTTGTGCATTATGCTTAATTTTACCATTAAGTTGTCATCTATCTAATTGAATCACAAATCAAGAATTTAAGATCTAAGTGATGGAAGCACTGGGAGCCGAAAGAGCCAAGGGCTGCCCACCGCTGATCTAAGCTCCGCAACCTTCGACCAAAGTGAGGCTAAAATTTGTCTATAAAGTTGAATTCACATAAAATACCTAACTGGTTATATTTATTTGTTATTTGATTACAAATTCCCTCCAAAGTGTTTGCTCGAAGGGGAATATTCATGTGGAATTCATGAAGACCTGGTGGGCATAAACAAGGCGGCTCAACCGTCTGTGGCACATTTGTTAACGCATCGGCATCGCACTTAACACTCACGCAGCAGCATCAGGCAGGACACCCCTGCCCTCTGCCCTCTGCCCTCCGCCCTTTGCCCTCTGTTGATATTTTTGGCATTCAGCGATTAAGGTGATTTTAAGAGCAAACGCGAGTGCGGGCGCGTTTTCCGCGCGATTTGATGGCGCTTTCGGTCGCGTTTGATTTTGATTGCACGGGCCGAGCAATTAAAGTCTCCTCGTAAGGACAGCCCATCAAATTGCAGGCATAGCAGTGAATAAACAGGGCTATGTGCCTATACCACACACCACACCCCCGCCAGCCTATACTCCGTATATCCCTGCATATTTGTATGCCGGAGAGTGTGCTTCCGGATCCGTTGGAACGAGCGAACGATGATTTGAGATGTGCGTGCCTGTGTTTGATTTCAATTTGGTTCGGTTATTGCCTTGGCCACAAAAAATAATAAGCCAAGTCGTCAGATGGGCGGCCATCAAATTGGGGCCCCCTGATCCCCGTTCCCCGATCCCCTGTCCCCGATCCCCGACCCCTGACCCCTGAACCCTGACTCCTCTGGTCACATGCATGTTAAATGCTTTTTTCGGGAAGGAGGCCGGCCATGTGCCTCCGTGCAATGGCATGTGAAAATGCGTTCAATTGAAACTGGGTTACGGCTTACGGTGTGGACAACGGACTATGGACTACGGACTACGGACTACGGGTTATGGGATAGGGGTTATGGGATAGGGGATTGGGGTTAAGGGGTCACCGGCTTGCTGGTTATGGCTTATGGGTTATATGGCTAATGGGCCAGATTGGGTTTTCGGGATTCCGATGACGAGAGGCGAAAGATGGCAACAGAGAAACTTTTGGGGCGGGGCCAAGCGGCTTAGGTCAGGGGTCAAATTGAAATAGATGACGCCGTCCAAGCAAATGCACATTGAGAGAAAATCTATCATTAACACTGGACTTTGGGTCTTTGAAACCAACTCTCCATGTCAAGAAAGCTCCCAAGAAAAAAACCAGAAAAAGTATGCCAGCAGAACTTCAAAGGAAAAACCAAGAGGCTTACGAACTCTTTGAATTTGTGGGCAGTGTAGCCCGAGATTTTCCACCAAAAGCCGGGAAAGGGATAACTAATTGAGGCTGATGACTGAAATGTGGCTGCGATTGCGATTGCGATTTCGTTGGCGATTCACTGGCATTCGCATTGGTGACATTTTGATTGATGGACGAATAATTTTAATTGGCTTGGTTTTTCGGTCAGCCAGACGATTGAGAATTGATTGTGTACTTGATTGATTTGTCGAGTGTTTGGTCTTGGCTCGTTAATTGAATTGTTAATTCGATTTGCACCGCTCCTCTCCGCCCCGCCCCTCTTTAATTGGATTTAAATTGTAATAATGCGCAGTGCAGCGCTTAATTAATAGCCCGGCCCCAAAGTCCTTGCCCGTTGCGAAAAATCCTCTCGGACAACGCTGGATGATTGATGGGCGCCTCGTTGGGGGAAGCGGTGCATCCAAGGTGATCCCGGCCACATTCCGTATGCCCTGTGGCCGTAGGTAAGTTATTCCTCGGGCCTGATGATGGAATGATGGATCCATGACTGATTCGCATTCCCCAAATGCCACCCAAGCCAGGGCCATTAGCATGGCTCCCAGGCTGCCAGGCTCCCCGGCTCTCTCTGGTTTGCCTGGGTTTTCCCTTGGATTTTCCCGACTTTGCCACTAATTGCCAAATGACTGACTGCAGCAGCAGCAGCAGCAGCAGCAGGGGGGCAGGCGGGCGGATGATGCAAGTGGGTGGTGGCAGCGGCAACAGACATCTATTTGATGTTCGCAACCGACTCGACTCGACTCGACTCGACTGGATAAACAGTATTATCTGCATGCCACGCCCGCCGCAGCGGCTAAACAAGCCCGTTGCTCTCGGTTTAATCACAAACAAATGCGCAAAAATAGGAGCGGAAAACCTCGGCCAAAAACAATGAGGGAAAACATCAGCAGCTGAGGGCGAAAACAATGCAGGCTTTCCCCCAAACCCCACACAGCCCCGCCGCGCCAACCACGACCCTGGACAATGGCAAAACGTTACACATTTTACCCGCTATTAATTTTCGTAAAATAACCAACAAAAAAATAAAGCAATAAAGTGGGGCTGCATTCTAGGAAAAGCGTAACGACTAGAACTACCCATTACTACTCAGTACTCTTGTAAAGAAATGGTTTAAGTAACATGGTGAGTAAATTAAATCCACCAAAACTCAATTATATTTAACACAATGCCCAAAGTTTAACACCCTGAATCGGCTGTATTACAGCTGTGATCATGGATATAGCAGTGCCACAGAAACATTAATATTTATAAGTGTTTCCCTAGTTAGTTAAGTGCCTAAGTCCCATTGTATATATCTATTTTCTAACCAATATTCCCATAAAATCAAAGAGTACCGGGTATGAAAACAGGATCAAATAAAGTGCGACATTCGAGTACCCTTCAGTGGTCTAAAATCGGTTGGTTGGTTGGTTGGTTGGTTGATTGCTGAATTGATATTCAAATAGCACTCAATTTTAATGCAAATAAAGAACTGTAGATGAGTTATATTTGGCCAGCTGTTGATCAGGCAAGTTAACCGGGAAATTGATTGCTTGATGAAGTTTCAATGTTTTCCGATGGCCAAAAAGCAAAAAATATACGAGTTAATCTTGATAGATTGTGGCAGAAAAGTATAGGGATTATAAGGAGTCGTTACTTAAGATTAGGCTGATTAGCTTAAGATTAAGTTGATAGAATCTACCATCACCTGGGCATGTTAACCTGAACTCAAGGTCTTCATTTATTCCAACACAATTGAGAATATATAGTATCAATTCCAAGCACTTGAGTTCAAGAGTGATCCCCGATCGGGTAGCAAGTGTTATGCCCACTTTGGGGGCCATCAAAATAAGAGCCATTGGGGCGGGGCGGAGGGGAAAGCGGGAGGGAAAGGAGTCAAGTGGGAAAAAAGATTGTGTGGAGTGGTGGCGAGAGCTGAAGCGAAAGTTTTTGGCTCCGAAACACAAACAACAGCAGCAGCAGCAACAACAATGCTGTGGCAACACAAACAGTGGCAGCGGCAACAACAATGGCGACATAACTTTGTGGGCTATACAAATATTTTTGGGGGGCGGGCGAAAACGGGGGCGTGGCAGGGGGCTGTAGGATGTCCCTTTGAATTGGGCACACACCGAAAAATAATTATCAGCGCGGTGATTTGCAAGCGGCAGCGCCAGGAATCACTTACTTGCAACTTGCGTACCACGATTTGTGACGCCACACCGCCCCCCCCGCCCCCCTTGGATGCCACAGGCATTTTTCCGTGCAGGCTGCCGCGATGATTTCATTTTCATTTTCCGCTGCCTCGACGCTGTGCGCCGTTCGGTGTGTTTTTGTTGCTCGTATTTGTTGGAAAGCGCATAAAAAGCATAAGCGCGTAAATAAAGTCAACCTCATTTATTTTGAATATAAACTACATTTTTTTACGACTGCCAGCCGCAGTGGCAGCCGCACAGCTCCCCGGCTCGCGGAGGAATCCAAGCCAAAGCCAAAGCACTTTGCAACAAACTGTGGCAAGGCGGCCGAAACGGGGCAAATATGCGCGGGCCACACTGCCATCGCATCCTCCTCCCAGCGCGCCTCTCAGCTGGCACACAGCTCCAAAAAACTTGAATTAATATCACTAACATAAATAGGATGGATTATACCGAGTAGATTAATATTTTCCGCCAGCAGCTATAAAATTTCAATTGAAAACCCATTTAATATAATGAAAATGTACTAAAACATCGGAAGCAGCAGCAGTAGAATTCAACTGAAATTGTTCGCACTGGATCGAAAGGGGAGGCAAAGGAAAGGCGAGGTTAGTGCAATTTTCCGGCGGGAAAAGGGGGGCTGGGGCTGGGGAACTCTTTGATTTTGCAGACACTTTTCGGACGTGCTCTGATGCCCATCGATGGCCCGGGACCGGGTTCAGGACCGGGACTCTGGGTTCAGCTCCTGCCAATGCAAATCACTTGGCCTTGTCGCTTCATTTGGCCGGGTTTAAGTTTTCGTTGCATACTTATGAGATGCAAAATTGCAAAATCGAGGGTGGCCCTGCAATCGTGTCCCTTCGGCACTAGGGGACAGGGCTTTGTGCAAGTGAAAGGCTCTGCATTTCATTCAAATCGCAAAAATTCCCTTCACGGTTGAGTGCAATTAAAGCGAATGCATTAATTAGGAACGGAATCCGACGACTTTTAATGGGAATTTTAAGTGAAAACACCAACGATCGTGCATCAGACAGCGTATCTTAACCTTCCTGAGGGCATTTTGGAGTCGACTTGTCTGCTGGCATTTGATAAAAACTTATTGTTTGTCCCGGTTTTGTTGCACGCTTGTCAGCCCACTCCCACCCACCTAACCAGACCTTGCTGGCTCTTTGATTTCCCTGCGATGTCTCCTCAAAAAGGTAAGCAATTTTCGTTGACGTCCCCACCGCGACTTTAAGGGCAAAAAAGTGACATACAGGACGGAGGTTTGGCGTCCTGCCGGGGCTATAGTTCATTGCCGCCTGGCGGTTGTTTGCCTCGAAAATCTAGGCACCCGATGATGCTAAAAAAACAACAGAACAGATCGGGTGCGGAATGATGGGATGGTGGTGGTGGAGAATAAAGAGAATGCATTTGTCATGACCTCGAAACGGAAACAATTGAAAAAAGCTTTTCCTATCGCGGCAACGAATTCGGTTTGTTGTCGGTTTCGGGTTCCAGGCGGTTCAGCGTCCGTGTCACAGGGCACCTCAATCTCCGGGCAGTCGACCCTGCCACCCTGCCGCCCCACCAGCCGCCCCCTCCCTCATCCGCACTCATCCTGCGGCCCCAAAAGTGTAACACAAACCGAAGTGCAGCTGACATAGAAAAACGGCTTTTTATGTGCACCCAGTCCTATCTATGGCAAAAGTATATACATCGCGGCATACTATATACGTACATTTATGTATATAAAATATAAAAGGGTAGGTCAGTACTTTTTTGGCAGTAACGGAAATTAATTGTCCGACTCTTCTTGGATGAGATATACATTCAAGCAAGGGGGACGGGAAATGCAAACAAGGGATGCTACATTTAAATGAGTCTGTCTTAAACAGGCTGCTCTTATGGTACTTGTTGGGGAATTTGGGATTTAAATAGGTTCAAGAGACTTTAAATTGGTTGGCAAGGGTTATCTAATATCAAGGGTTACTGTAGGTATTGTTACTCCCAAATTAATTCCAATTAAACCCATAACTCTTTGGAATATCCCCTTTAAGAGACTTTAAATGGCATGGGAAGGATTGTCTAGTATCTAGGGTTACAATAGCTATTGGAACTCCCAAATTAATTCCAATTAAAACCATAATTCTTTGGAATATCTCCTTTAAGAGACTTTAAATAGCTTGGGAAGGATTATCCAGTATCTAGGGTTACAATAGCTTTGGGACTCCCAAATTAATTCCAATTAAGCCCATAACTCTTTGAAATATCTTCTCTAATTGTAAACAGGCAGCTTTTATGATACTTTTTGTGGAATTTGGCACTTAAAAAACAAAGATTTAAGGAACTCTAAATGTCCAATAGCTAGGTTTACAATATCTTTTAAACCAGTAACTCTTTTGTAATTGTAATTGTAGGGCCTATATTTTTTTTATACTTTTTTTTGGCGAGCCACCCTTGCGCTGGGATAATATACACCGGACATTGTACATAGTATATAGCCAGGACTCGCAGTTAGTTGCTATATGAAGTCGCCTGCCTGGCCCCTGCTTGATTTTTTTTTGTGTTTTTTTAGTGCTCTCCCTGGTTGTTGTTGCTGGGCACACACAATGCACTGGACCCCGTCCGGCAGCAAAAAACATTCAACTTACTGCCAAGAAAATTCCTTGGCTCTATGTGTTTTTCCAGCCCCTTTCCCATGGCTGCTTTCTGGTCGCCGCCTTACTTTTATTTTTTGTTTCTAGCATCAGGAGCTGCTTTTTTTTCCCCCCCAGTTTTCTGGTCGTTGTTCCGTTCGGCATTGAACAAAGTAAGTGCAGTGATGAAAGGGGGTTTGGCGGCGGGCGGAGGCTCTAGTTCTGGTCCTGCTGACTGAGATTTAAACGGGTTAGCCCCTGTCCGAACAGGTTGACATCCAGCACGCACCAATGACCCGCTGCTCCAAGCAGGTGAGGAGGGGAACACACCACCTTCACCTCCACCTCCACCTCCACCTGCCTGCAAGGGAGTCCGAAAGTAGGTTAATCTGCACTGGACAGACCAAAAGTCAGAGGGTGCCAGGGGAAAAGTCAGCAGTCGCCACCGGAAAATAATCTTGTTTTCCAATTAGAAGTAAGGCGATATTGATGTGCCAAAAAAGAAATGCTGTTCGGGCATCTAGGTTCCTTTGACCGGGACACATCATGGTTGGTTACGTCTCCCAGCGGACTTTGAAATGGAATTTGCCATGAAATGCATTTTGTTAAATCATAAATAATGCAGTGCTCATAAATGTATAAATTAATCCCTATTTAATGTTCCAATTTGCAGTGACAACACAAAAACACAAAAGAACACACGAAAAAATGCCTGAATAAAATGCAAATAAAATATGATATTTAAATCAAGCAGCGGACGGGAGAAAGTTGATTCAATTATTCATAAAACTCAGTCGCTTCATATTATTTCATTTACTTATGTGGTAGTCCATCAAATGATACGGATTTGATTATTTTCCAAAGTGGTTTTTGCAATAAATTAAGCAAATACAAACAGCAGCACGAGTGTGTGTGTGCTTTGGTCGAAATTAATTTTATATGGCCCAGGCAAACAGAGAGGCGAACGTGTAATTTTGATTCCTTAAATTCCGTGGAATCAAATTCCAAACGGCTGGGGCATGTGCCTGGGGCATACACACACCTACTCTTCTTGCCAGAAGCTGCAAGTTACAAGTTGGAAGCTGGAAGCTGCAAGCTGCAAGATGAAGCCGCACGTTGCATGTGGCATGAGCCAGTTTTAGAGGCGTTGCTGGTGCAAAATTAATTGCGCTTCAACTTCATTATTTTGCATGCCTGCACTTGTTTGCCTTTGCACTCCTTTCTAAACGGCTCCGTTTCCCATTCGAAGTCCTAGTCCCAGTTTCAGTCTTTGCCCATTCCGAGGCCTTTCGGTTTCCATTTCAGATTCGGTTTCTGTTTCAGGATCCGCCTGGCTTTGGGCCGGGCTGACACCATTTTGCGCATGGTCAATATTTCAAACAGATTAGAGAGGCAACAAAATGCGCCTTAATTGAATGGCTCTGGCTTTCGCTTTGGTCTCCACGCTGAGCACTGAGTGCCAGAGACTAAGGAGCTGGAAACGAGCCCGGGACTTGGGACTCGGGACTCGGGACACAGGACCCACGACCCACGACCCACGAACGACGAGGACCTCCCAGCGCAGCTGCTCCGTACAAGACATCCATATTTAATGAGCCTCCGACACGTCGCGACGCATCTCACATTCCGCATCCAGCCGCAATCGAGCGGGTAAGGCGTGCCACAGCCTGGCAGCCTCAGGACGCAGCACCTCATCCCATTCCATGCCCTGTGCCCCGTGCCCCATACCCCATACTCCGTTCTCCACTTCACAGATCCTTTCGGAGGCACGCACTTGCCATTTGACGTTCATGCAGTGCAACTCCGGAAATGAGTTTAATCATGATTAATTGTTCCTCAATCACAACCAGCCATTGGCCCTATGAATAGCATATGACTTATGGAATTGGCAATATATAAGGTTAAATGATAATTCAATTTCAACGCTCACATGGCGTATACGTGATATTGAAGGCAGTGGCAAGGAAATGCCTCAAAAGTTTCACTTTTTCACCAGGTAAATAGTTCAAGGCTAAACCAAACTTATAAGTTATTGTTCTTCTGAAGAAAACCTAATCATTTAGCTCATGCGGCTTCGTCAAGCTTCGTGAAATAAGCCGAACTACAGAGCCCCATAGTGCCCATCGCTTCTTTGAGCTACGTATGGGATTTTTGGGTTTAAAACTAATAATAATTATGTCTAATGGCTTTTAAATCGTAGGAACATTGAGCTTTAAGGTGAGAGCGTAAAAATCCAAGAAATAGTTCGAATTTCTAACAGTTATGATAACAATTTTTTAAAGAGAAGGACCGAAAATTTCAGTGACCCTCATACACATTGTTTTTTACCTCTATTGCTTTCTTGTTTATTCTCATCTCCGCTTTATAATCAAGATACATATACATATATCCGCATTCGGGGAAACAGCTAATGCCCGCATCCTTGTTGATTCGATTTGCGCGGCGTAATTGAGGAGTTGGCACGTCGCATAAACGCGGATCCTTGGTCCTGGGGCATCGTTAGCGGCACCTTGGAGGCGTCACGCACTCGCTCACACTCGCATACGCACAGTTGCGAGGTCGTCGCCTAGTTATATGTATGTATTACGTAAGCCGAAACATAAATTTCGTTAATCATTGAACTGGAAATTTAATAGCCAAGCCATACATGCGGGGTATTAAGCGGCAGAAACCGCCCCTGTCCCCCACCGACGTTTTCACACAGTGCAGTTAAAGTTTTCTCCGCAAAAGCTCGGAAATAAAGTAAAAATACAAGTTGGCGCCGGTTTCGACCATAAATACCCGGTTCTTTGTTAAAAAAATGCACTCAAGAACATTTCATGTGCCATGTAAATATGCAGTGTGACCAAAAATGTCACGGAATCGATGAGACCGTTTGGTCTTGGATAGTTTAGATTTCAACGAGGCTATTTTCGTAGATTTTGGAACGTTCGGAGGCGTTAGCGACTTTATCCGAACGTGAGACAAATCGATGTAAGCTTACGGACAGCCGGACAGCCTAACGGACAGATGGAATTTTATAGGAGTATACGGACGTGGCTATTAATTGACGTTTCAATTTGAAAGAGTCAGGCATCCCCGTTTCATATACGAGCAGCACCGGGTATTAAAAAGGAGAAATAATAAAAAATAAATAAAGCAGGCAGCCCAGGAAGCAACGAAAACAGAAAATTCCATTGCACGAAGCACGTAGCAATTGCTTTGGAATGGACTTAAGTTATGACGAAGGATGGGGCAAAGGATCAGGAGCCGGGGCAGGGGCAGCGGCAGGAGCTGGTCGGTCCGCTTAAAACTACCTCGAAATATATAATGTATATGTAATCAACATTTCGCTTAAAAGACCAAAGAGCCACAGCGCCCATCCCGTCAATGCAATTGTGCTGCTGGCAACTCGAAATCTCCATAATTATTTGACCGTTATTATGCGTATAATGCGAGTTGGCCGAAAGTTGAAAGCCAAGTGGAGGCAACTGCCCGAGGGCCAGAATCTAAAGCCAATCGCTGCCCCAATCCCCCACCCAAGCTTCCATAGATCAGGTCCAGATAGCATCTGCGAGACCTGAACTGGCCCCCAAAAAACCGGAGCAAGGCGGACAAAGTTTCACGAATTATGATTATTTGCATTTTTCACGATTATGGGAATTAGCCAAAACTATCTGCTAAATGCTCATCCAAGCGCTAACAATGCCACATTACATTATCCGAATTAAATTTTTGGCTGAATTAATTTTTAAGGGACCCCCATTAAATGGCAATGTTTTGATTGTCCATCGGGGTATATGTAGGTCGGGGTGCAAGAATTTCCGAAATTAAATTACCAAAGATATGGCAGAGGAATTTCCGGAATGAGCACGCTGGGCACTTTGCTGGGGGACTCAATAATTTATCTAACTGGAGCGCAGAATTAATCGTAATGATGCCGAAAGGAATTGGCACAGCAAACGCTTTAGAATCATATCCGCAAAATAAATGGAACCAGAGCAGCCTTGCTATTAATAATTGTATACTTAACTGCAACTGACTGCCCGGATGGGAATGCGAATGCGAATGGGAATGGGGGAACCCGTGTCCCACTGGAGCCGTTCTAGCTTAAGCAGTTCCGATCCGATCCAATCCGTTTTTGCCGTCGCCTTAATGGCCACATCACACTGCCAGAATTATTTGCTCTTTAAGCCCGAAAATCAATTGGATAGAGGAGCGTTTTTTGCACTACAAAAAAAAGGTAGGTATGTGAAAATATACTCATTAACTGGGAGTTGGGAGCTGGGAGTTCAATCCCTGTGATGACATAAAGCACACATCTTTTTTGGCTGTGCAAGGAAAGCAGAAAGAACTGAGATGGCTGAGAAGACCGAGAAGGCTGAAACCTGACTCCGGCAGTCAACTGGCGGGCCATAAAGCGAACTGCGTTAAATCCGCCGACCAGCAATCGCCTCAACCAAGAAACTGAAGCAGGAGCAGGAGCCGGGCAGGAGAGCAAAATAAGAGGCTATTGAAGCAGCTTGTGCTGCAGTCCAAATGGCCACCCCTTTTGCTTTTTTTACGGACCCCAGCCTTTGCTCGTTTCCATTGTTGCACAAAGTTTTCGCCGAGCAGTCACACCATAAATGCCAAGCACCCATTCAGGGGCACACTGCGCGAATGGGGTTGGGCACTTTGCTGGCGCATTAGCCGGCTAACGTTTGGGTTACTTTTTCGTCAAGTGCATTGCTTAACAAGCACTCGTTTGTATAGTATGCACTTGAACGAATGGTGGTGGCACGGCGCAGCAATCCAAGTTTACGGAATTCATTTGTTAAAAGACAATTAACCAATTTCTGGCCGGTTGGCTTTAGAGGAGCAAAGCAAGTGTTTGGCCATAAAAATAAAAGTGTTTATGCATTAACTCGGCTTGGTAAAAGCTCTGGAAAGCTGCTCAAGTGAGATAATCAAATTTATTTAGCTTAGACTTTTCTTATTTGTTTGATTTGAGCGAAAGTAGAGGCAACTTAACAAGGAAAATCCTAGTCCATTAGCCCAAACAATTCAAGAGCTTTACACCATCAATAATGATGGTTTCTTGAAGTTTTTCGGTGTTTCGGTCAGTGTAATTGCTCCATCGCCCTTCGACACTTGACAGGACTGCTTTTGGCAACTCTCCGGCTTCGGTTTAGGTCCTTTCTTGCTTCATTTCCATCTTTTTTGGCCTTCTTTTCGAGCCTCTCCAAGGCTCTTCTTTGGGCCCTGTTGTTGTGTGTTATTAGGCCCACTCACCTAAGAATCGCCAATCCTCGCGGCCAACCAAGGCAACCGTGACCATCTCCTCATCCGCATCCGCATCCGCATCCGGATCCGGGGATTCGCATTCTTTCTTGGCTTGGCATTCAATTTGACGTCATGGACAAAATGCCAACGGCGGCATAAAGAAAAGCTTGTGGGCAAATAGTTTGGATAAATAGCCACAGAAGCAGGAGCAACTAGATATCATTGAGAAAAAACTATGTCCCATTCGCAATGAATCCCAAATGTGACCTTTGCTCTGAGGCCATCGCCCGGCCATAAATCACATAATCGACCAGAGTTGAGTCAAGGCAACTAAATTATGGTTTTTTAATCCCCGCGGGATTTTCGCATTCTTTGCGCTCGGTTATAAATTTTTTTGTCAAGATAGCTATTGGCTAAATTTCCTTTTAAAGTGTCAATATTTGGTTGGGGGGAAAAAATCTGATGAAATTACTTTATTTTGCGAAGAATAGGTTACCCTGCTTCCCAAAAATCGATTGGTAAGATTTGAACTTTAAAATAAAACAGTTTTTTTGGTTGCCCCGCCTTTTCTATATTTTTTATGGCAAGTATGACTAAGTAATTATATAAAATAAATTACATGACTGGCAAAAAACATTAAATTAATCCCTTAGATCTTAAAATACACTTGCACCCAATGTGCTAATGCTCTCCCCAAAATGTATAAATAAATTATTCTAATAGGGATTTTAATTATAAAAATGATGTCATAGTGGACTCTGCCATGACGAAAATTATGAATTCATGCGTTTTCATAATATATATAAAAAATAGTTACATGGGAAGAAAATCTGTCATAATTTATTGGAAATCAATGAAAAAAAAACATAGAATAAATTGGTTGCTGGCTTGTTTTCTTTTTTTTTTTTTTTGAGTGCATTGAGACAGGACAGGATGGGCCCAGGATGAGGAGCACTATATGTATGGCTGTAGTTGGGAAATCAGAAACAGAATCACAACCAGAACGGGAACGAAAACAACAGCGGCCAACGCACCCTTCATATTTGCCAAGCACTCCAGACCCAGACCCGTGTGTGTGTCTGGCGGGGATTGGGGCTGTGATGTGTGCTCAGTTAGTTAGTTATATACAAATATGTGAACAAGAGGGTCCGCCTAGGCGCCCCCGCCTCGGTTAGTTAGTCCCATCCACTAACTAGGCGGCCCACTAGCTCACCAACTTGCCGGGTCGGCCACTCAGAAACTTGCAAAACCAGAAGCCCAGAAACTTGGCAAGAGGAGCTAAACAGACGAAAAACAAGTAGAAACGCTGTAGTCGCAATTCCTCGACAACGAGATACCATGTACCTCTATACTTTATCAACCATTTTTGACCTTTAATATGTCTCAAATTATCCGCCCATTCTCATCAATCTAACATTCTCAACGCTTTGGAAATTGAAATAAAAAACAAACATATTCAGCAATGCAGCAACTTGTTGTATAATGTGTTGTATAGTTTAACAATAGCGTGTACATCGCACGGATTTAATGTTTTAATGTAAATGTTTTAATGTTAACAGGTTTAATGTTAATGTGTGTGTGATTATTTTAGGCGTGCGCTAGGTTTCGTTTGCGCACTCTGCGTCGTAAAGGAGGCCGCGCACCTTCGCCATCACCATGCTTAGGTCTCCGACACAGGTCTGGGTTCCTTTGTTCCGGACATCCGGGAACCCGTCTCCTTCCACTATCGAATTATCATTCGCCTCATCCGAAATTTCAGCCACTACAATCAGGTTTTCCGGAGGTAACAAAGAGTCTTGGGCATTCAATTCGATGAGCTGTTTCGAATCGCTTTGTGTTCCTTTTGATTTTCTCCCTGATCTTGCAGATGGCCCTGCCAGTTTCTTTATCCCATAGTATATAGTTATACATCCTAGGCAGATGACCGTGCATGCGTATACATTGAAGCCCAGCATCTTCGACTTATCTTCCGGAATAACAGCCGGGATCATTAGGGCAGTTTCCGTAGGATTGATGTCATTGATGTCATCGATGGGAGTCCAACCAGTCGGCTCGAAGTCGGTCGTCTTGGCCATGGGCACCAAGCTGTCCGTACTAAAGTAGCTTGCTAGTATATTCTGCATAAAAAATGCATTTATCTTTCCCGCTATAGCTGTCACCACTGACATTATTCTAGCGGCGTTCACATCTTCGACTCCATTGTTATATACACAAACTGCTGTTTTGGAAGCAGGATCTGTGATCAGTTCGGTTTTTTCATCTGCGTCTTGAAAGAGTGAAATTATGTTGATAACCATGTTCGCGAGGGTTTTCCACACTTTAAAGATAGCGTTTTTTGCTTGAAAATACATTGTTACGTTCTTGAAAGTCTTTACTTCAGCCGAGTAAATAATAGACAGCAAATTCCAGTAGAGCTCTCGTTTTGACAATCGAGTTTGAGCAAGCCATGGAGTGCTCCGTTCCCACTGTTTCGATCAACCTGAAAATCCCAGTAGTAATAATCGAAATGAAAATATGGTATTTTAACTGGCTCGCATAGAGAAGAAGAATTTAATGTAACAGAAAACACCTTCCCCAAATTGATTCCCTTAATTTTAAATAGAGGAATACCAAGTTACGGCCCTTTCCGCCCTCGTATTTGCAAGAAAATTGTATATCTTCGAAATTTTAAAAGCTAGAGGCATAACTTTCAGTCCTCTAAGTCCACTGATCATACGGATCGGACAATAAATATAGATGATATGAAAAAAATACATTTTTTCCACCCCTTTCCTGGGCAACGGGATGCATATGCTGCGTGACGTCATTCGTCTCTTCCTTGACTTCGATCCGTCCGCACTTTTATACATACAGAAGTGTGTGTATGTAAGCACAATAAATACAGAAGTTTATATATGTGTGCACGTGCTGATTGTTTGGATGTCAACAAACAAAAAAGTTGAATGGTACATGGTACATGGCATCTCGTTTTCGAGAAATCTACAGCGTTTCTACTTGTTTCTCTAAGTATTATAGTCTCAAAAATCGAAGCGTTTATACGGACAGACGGATGTTGATGGTGATGAAGAATATATAGTAAGTATTGTATATAAGCTTCCCTTTCCCTGTTACGTACGAATTGAATATACCCTTTATTCTTTTCAAGAACCGGGTATAGAAACAGCAGAGACAATCCATGGGAACGGACGATGGGAAGTTGCTTAAATATTGATGCGTCCACTGAAAGAGGAGGCTCACATAAGGCCGAGCGTGTTCGATTTATGTTTGAAAATCCATTTTTGCGGCAGCTCCCTTCAGTGCTGCCGTCGAAAGCAATTTCAATTTAATCAGGGAATCGTTTATCATGGCCAAGGCGAGTCCTTTGCAATCGATTGGATGGCAACAAGCCCGGTAAGCCGGCAAACTTTAAACCAAAATCACTTTGGGGATTTTTGAGACATTTTGAGACATGTGCCCCCGGAGGGGCAAACTCTTAAAGCGTGACACTTTTCCGGTTTCCCTGCCAGCTACCAGCTACCAGCTGCAAGCTGCTCTCCATCCTTCCGAATTAAATCCTTAAATTGGCGGCTTTTCCGGCATTCTTTTGCCTTGGACATTTGAATGAAATTCTCTGCCATTTCGTATCCCATTGCAGCTTTTCGAGTTTTTCGTTTAAACTTTAAGGAAAGTTTTGCATAAATTGAGCCTGCCTTTTTTTATTGGTAACTGAACGTACAAAATATAATCGGAAGCTTCCCCAGCTATCCAATCTTGTTGTTTGGTCCTGCCTGGAGCCATGGTTACACATTTTCATCGGCCATGCCCCGTGGAAATCGGCTGTGATTGGTTTGAAAATAAATTTCTGGCTGAAAATTTAATTCAATGTAGTGTCAGCCAGCATGATGGCGTTGTAATAAAACCAAAACCTAGAAAACCTAGGCCCCCGCCCTTTTGTTTGCTTTGACAATTTGGCCGCCCCAAAAAGCTGAAACCACCAAAACCAAACACGTATCTAATTTTTTGTCTGTTTGCGTCGCCACGACAACGTAATTCATATTCATACTACCAGCCATTGTTTAATAATACCGAGCATATCTAGCAGTCAGCCACTGGATGCTGCTACAGTCCCTGGATTGTGGTCCTGACTCCCGGCACCCGGCTCCCGGCTCCGGCTTCTGGCTCCCGGCTCCTGGCTGCTCGTCATTTTTTCCTAGTTATTTTAATTTCTGCGTACGCTTTGCCCCTACAGCCCCTTCAGCCCCGCCTGCACTTAATTCGATTCCCGGGCTCTTTGCTGTTTCATTTGCTTTTCAAATTTAACTTCCATTGTGGAATGCCGGGCCCCGTGCCGCGGCCACTGCTTCCTGTGGCTTTTTGACTTTATTAAAACTAATTTTATTTTTATCTTTTCATTTTGTGATACATTTTTTCTCCCATTCACGATTCACGATTCACGATTCACCATGGGCCCTGGAATCCTTGTCTAGTGGCCGGGTGGGGGGCTTGCCATGCGAAATTCATTGCGCATTTTACGGCCACGGCTGCGGGTCCGGGTCTGGGTCCGGGTCCGGGTACGGCTCGCTCTTTATAGGCCAGAATGCAGGAAATAATTTTCATAATAAAAGCAAAACAAAAACAGTCAAGTGAAAACAAAAGCACAAGACGACGCAGCGGAGAAAAGCCAACACAAATGGCCGCAAAAAATAAAACGCGGGCAAGAAAATGACAAACTGTTGGCAGGAAAGCCAAAGCCAACCCAACCCAAGCAAACCAAACCAAACCGAAGCGAAGCAATCTTGGTCGGAATCGAAACGAAAAGTTCACGGTTAACCGCATTAAAACCCCATCAAATGCATCTTTCAAGAAAATGATTTATTTGGGGCATTAATTGAGAATAAAATGCATTGATTTAAGTCTCATTATTTGACTGTTTGCACAGCTTGCACAGTCATTTCCATTGGCAATTTAAATTGAAGAGATCGAGTTGTGATTATTTGGCAATTATCGTGTTTAGTGGCCGCTTTTCCACAGATTATCCAGAGACTATTGATGGCCGGCGCGCACTGCACACTCAAATTCAATTACCCAAGATCCTTCCGGCAAATAAAGAGCTCGAATTTTTGGTGTCCACCGCTACGGTGGTACCCTGTAATGGCCCGAAAATGTGTGGCGGCATTTTATTTGCATACTTTTGTGGCCGCGAACCAAATGATTTAAAATGATAATTCAGCCGGGGCCAGGAGGACACTAGGCCGAAAAACGAGACCCAAAAACGACAGCGCAAACAAAAAAAAAACACAGAAAAACAGGAAAACCGCCAACCAGCGACCGATGTCTGTTGGAAAATGGCCAGATATATATACGTATATACTCGTATAATGCTAGCATATCGTCGGTTATCTAGCCCAGTGCTATTTGCTTTTTTTCGCGCCTTTTCGGCACTGTTTCTGGGTGGCGAGTAATTTTGCTTTTTCGTAATTTCAATTAAAATTATTCCACGAGTTCCGGCCGCAGATGGGCGTGCTTTGGGTGGTCGGTCGGTCGGACGGGTTGGCTGTCGAAATTGCACAAAATGTGGAAGGACCGACCAGTTGGTGGGGCGAGGAAAATGGGAAAAAGGGAAAACCTTTCTAGCTGCCGGGGGAAAGGCGAGAGCAAACAATCGAGAGGCAAGTTTACAGCTACATAAGTAATACGCACTCGCCTAATGGGCTCCGGCTTCTGCTCCTGCTCCTGCTGCTTCTGCTCCTGCTGCTGCTTCTTCTTATCCTTATTCTTATTCTGCTGATGCTTCTTCTTTTTTCGTCCTGGACAACCCTACGACAGAGTCCTGCCCCTCCTGACAGTCCATCAACCGTCGACGTCCCAGAGCGCCATTACCGCAAAAACTTTAACGCCGAGTTGTTAGCAACGATCCACAGAGAACAATGGTGCCTACAGTTTAAGCTACTTTTGTGTTTTACAGAATTGTATCGAGAAAACTATGCAAAAAACATCTGGAATAAACCGCATTTTCAGGGCAAATTTGTGGTAACCAAGAAATAAAAAGAAAACTCTAATTAACCAAGCGAAATAAAGCAAAATAAATCGAAATATATGCCTGTCAAGACTGTGCATGTCACGGCCTAAGCTAGACAAACTTTGGGAGTGCACAAACTTTCCCGGATTGACACTTCTTCTTTGAATATTGGAAGCCGCAAAGTGAGCGTAGACCGCAGGATTCCTTGCCGTGTAGCCAAAGGGACGGGACAGAGGCAGAAAGGATAACACAGGAGCTGAGGCAGCAACAAACGAACTTAGAAACACAAACACGCGCCGTATTTGCACACACTCGCTCACAGAAGGAGCAAAAAGGACGGGCTGGGGATACAAGCCCATACACTGGTGCTTACAATTGTAATGTCCATGC
The DNA here is from genome assembly GCA_021223825.1 of Drosophila ironensis. Taxonomy (NCBI): domain Eukaryota; kingdom Metazoa; phylum Arthropoda; class Insecta; order Diptera; family Drosophilidae; genus Drosophila; species Drosophila ironensis. The sequence continues at coordinate 685,643 of JAJJHQ010010246.1, forward strand.
AGGACATCCAAAAGAAAAGGACGGCCGGCTGCTGGGGCAAGACAACTCGGATCAGACCATCTACGGATTTCGACGCAAGACCCAGACATTTACGCACGTATCGAAATCATCATTATAACTTTAAGGGTTTTAAGTTGCAAAATCCATGCCCGAATGGCCAACATTGCGTTTGAGCGGTGATTTCAATAGGCAATGGGCTTACAATGATTATAATTACTCCAGAAATGGTGAGTGCAGGTTCAAGTCATCAATATTATTGCGAAAATTGCCGAGCCAACGCGGCGTATGTGTGATAATTATCCCACAGGGCGTATTAGTACTGAGCTATCAATTACGGCAATACAACTGCATTGAATTGTTAAAAATCCATACGTTCTGAGTCTTAATAAGCACAAACAATATCCAATATCTGCAGAGCCTACTCGGCGTATGAGTGATGCCATGGCAACATGGCGTATGAGCAATAAAAAGTACAAAAAATATAAAATTCAAGAATTTTATGATTGGTTTTAAAGCTTAATAGAACGATTTGAAAGCATTTTTTTTTGGTAAAGACTTCCAGGACTACTATTACTATAGAGCAGCCATGGGCAGCTCTTGGCTCCTTCGGTTCCCACTGATCCCAAAAACAAAAACATGTAAATGTCTCGAAAGAAGGGAATCTGTGCCCTTCGCTGCCTTAAAGAGTACCTACTTAATAGAGGAAGATTATTTAAAAGAATCTTTAAGAAATTTGTATTATATGATCAAGAAACTTTCTGAATTCTCGAAAGATCCCTTTATTTGCCAAAAATTCATATGGGAGTCGTACAATTTGTGACTATCACATTTCAAATCACTGATCAAACCAATTTCAAAATTCTTGCGCCCCAAAAAGCTTTCCTGCAAGAGGATTTCTTCTCTCGAATTCTTCTGCACAGGGGAAAAGAGAGCGCCTGCATATTCACCACAGTCCTTGCAGCGCAGCTTTCACTCAAGAGAACCCACTCGAGGAGCACTCAAAAAAGGACTCAGCCGAAGAGCCGACTGGCGGTTCGGGATTGTTCGGGATTTTAGCCGGCTGTTCGGATTTCCTTCCGCTCTTTGGTCCTTAAATGCTGCTGTTGTTGTAGGTCGTGTTGTTGCTTTGGCTTTTTGTCGAGCACAACTCTTCCATTTGATTTCTTTGGGGGCTTCATTGCTCCGGCTCATATTTTTTCTGGTCTGCTTTGCCTGATTTTATTTTTACTTTTATTTTTATTTTCACTTTTTACGTTACACATTTTTTTTCTGCCTTTTTTTTATTTTTTTGGTGGCGACGCAAAGACCCACGAAGACCAAAATGTGGGTCACATCGGCGGGCGTATGTCTGGGTTTCAACCTCTCGGATAGCGGATTCCGGATTCTGGATTTCGGATTCTGGTTGCCGGAATTCTGGAGATTCTGCAGATGCCGCCGCACGCACTGCCCTGTCTGGAGGATGTATCTGTATCGGACCCTGCAGCCGTGTGGCATGTTTAAGCTTCAGTTGAAGCCAAAGTGGAAGTTGCAGTTGAAGTCAAACCTGCGTCTGAGCGAATGTCTGTTGTTCTTGTTAAATAAACCGTGCCAGCTCAGAGATATAATGTACACACACGCACAGGCAAACGCAAGCGAGCCGCCTGCATGAGGGCTGGCCCAAAGTACACAATGGAAAAAGGCCCAGAAACAAAGGGAAGTTAAATACAATATATTAGCCCTTTAACCACCGGACATGGGCGGCACAGAGGCCATAAATACATATAAATACAGCCTGATTGAGCAGCGATTTCATCATCGTTTCGCACAGTGCATTTATACGCCTCTCCTTGTGGGGTCTTAATTCGCAACTTAAGGAAATATAATATAATGGCAAACTTTAAATTTTTGATAATGCCAGCAACAGAGTCAACTGCTTGGCAACCGCCAACGGAGCCCGGGAAAGGGGCTTACTTAACTCGTGTGCCAGCTGCCCCTGCCACTGCCCCTGTCCCTGCCACTGCCACTGCCACAGCCTCGGCAGGCCCAAACTTGCCCCAGTCCCTCACAATTTCTTCTGTCACTTCTTAGCCAGCCATCCACTTAACTGCAGCAGTGCTGCCATCTCAACAAAAACGGAAGCTCACTTCGCAGGGCGAAATTACATCAGACTAAAAGCATTTAATTCGTTTAAGGAAATTTTCGGGGGTTTTTTCGGGCAAAAAGGGGTTCTTCTTCGCCTTCGAAGCCTTGGCAATGTTTTGTGATTAAATTTTGCGGAAGAGAAGCGAGATATTTTGGATTAAATAACAACAGAAATCGCTTGTATGCTTCAGCACTTTCGGAGGGGGCGAGGGCTGTTGCAAGGTCTTTTGGTTGCATTGCTGGTGTCAGGGAATCAGGGCTTGTTAAGGGTTTTGGGGTTTAGTCAGCCGTAAAGCGTGAAATATTGCCAAATTTAGCCTGAAAACAACCAATTTGGCAACACCAACAACTTTACATACTGCCACTGCCACTGCCACCTTGCCACGTTGCCACGTTGCCACCTGCTTGGCTGCTTCATCATCGTCATCGTCTTGAATTTTGCGTAGTTATTTTGGCAAGTGCAAACGAGCAATTTGAAGTGCTTAAATATTTGATATTGGTTTCGCTTTGGCACAGCAGCTCCGCCTTTCGGCTCCACCTTCTTTGCCTGCCACGCCCACCGAGTTGTATGCAACAATTTAATGAAATTGTTGAATCATTTGAAGCTCTTGCGAATCGAAATCGCTGCCAGTTCGACAGCAGATAACTTTCAAATAAATTAATTTGCGCCCATAATTACATCCTTCGGAGAACTACAGACAACTAAGGACAACTACGGACAGCTACGGACAACTACGGACAACTAAGGACAACTACGGACAACTCTGGACAAGCAGGGGAATGGAAGGAGGTGGCAAAGGAGCTATGGAGCCATTGCTTAAATGTTAATGCAAATGATTGCGGAGCGATTCCAGGGTTTCTGGGCAAATTTTGTAATACCAAAATCAATTAGATAATTGTTTGCACTTGTGCGCACAGCCACATGTGCGGATGGTGCTTAGCGTAATTGTTAAATTATCGAAACCCAAAGATTCAATTCCATGCGATGCGATGCGATGCGGTGCGGTGCGGTGCGATTCCGGCATCGTCCAGTTCACTTGAGTGCCTCGATTCCTCCAGGATCCAGGACTCCACCCAAGCTTATGGCTCTCTGCTGGCAGCAGATTAAAGGGGCAATAAATAGGCATTAAGTAGGGCAGGCGAATACGAGTACCCTCCCAAACCCCCGGGCCCACCGGCGGACAGATTGGCGGAGCCACAAAGAAATGTAAGTAAGTCGCATGGAAATGTTTTTTGCAATTTGTTGTGGTTTGATGCACTGAGCCACTGCACTGAGCGAATCAGTGGAACAAATTCCTCAAAATTCGATTTTTTCCGACTCCTTGGAGGGATGAGGGATTACTTCCCCAAACTCAACTGCATTCTTTTGGGGCAAGCCAAATGATTAGGAATCCAAGTTCAATTGCATAGTTTTTGTCGAGTGCTGCCGAGGGCTGCCACTGCTGATGTGGCTCCTGGCCAGGACCAAGAAGCAGGGACCAAGGACCAACCAAGAACCAAGACAAAGCTGTGCGCGCGGATGAAGACGCAGCATCAGCTCCCGCTACCGCTCCCGCATCAACATCAGCATCAGCAGACGAAAGATTGTGGCATCCTTCAAGTGGATTGCTGCTAGACGAGCTGAAATGAAAGCGAGTGAAAGCCGGGCAGGGCATCCTTCTTAGGAGCAGCAGAGCCGGAGGATGGGGCCGTAATGCCGAGCAGCCTTGGCTTGCGATGGCGATAAGCGCTGTAAAGTTGAAGAAGCAACCGTAAAGAAGTTCATCCAGATACAATGAAAACGTGGCACCGACGCAGGGGAACTTGCAGTCGCAGTGGCAAGAACAGGAGCATGGCCAGGGGCAGCATGGCCGAGGCAGGGGGCAGGAGAGGGTTAAGCAAAGACGTCTCAGGAGGGGCAGGCTGTGGGGGGAGGGATTTAAAGTAAGACATTTTATATGAGAAACGAATTAAAATGGAATGAAGAATACTATCAGCGATGAGGCTGAAGATTAAGGGGTGTGGCCAGGAGATGAGCAGGGATGGCCCGGAGAAGGGGTAATAAATACAGATAAATGGAATAGATACGACAGATTACAGATGCAAGTTATGTGTGTGTGCGTGTAAAGGGGGGCGGAGGGAGAAAAAGCAAGCAGATGAAAGGAGAGCAGGCGAAAAGCGATCCGAGGAGATGAAAAGCGAGGGAAATTAACCGGAAAGCAAGCTGCAGCAATGCAAAGGTGTGGCCCCGACCTGAAAGACAAAAGAATTTCCTCCTCCGGGTAGGTACGCATGGACCCAGGGGGGTTGGCAGATTAAAAGTTAAGGAAATGACATTGAGATAAGAGAAGGGAGGGGGGAGGGGAGCGGTCAAAAGACGCCAGCCACAAAGAAAACACAAGAAATGCAATTTAACACAAAAACGAACGAAAATAAAGTATAACAAACATTTTGTGTGCAACGAGCCGCCGGGCAGGGAAACGCCAAGAAATAGTGCTTAAAAAATGCAATTGCCAGCAAATAAGTATGCTATATAGTCTGCTATAGGGGAGGGCCGCCATGGACAACAAAGAGCAGCGCGCCATTGGAAATAATGAAGGAAAAAATTTCAAATACATGCGAAAATTTCAAAGGCCCGCGGCTCGGCGCAAAATTTAGAAGAAGAACTCGAAGCACTTTCTGCTGAATTCCCACCAACAGAAAGGCGAAAAGTTGGCGGCAATCGCTCGGATTGCCCTGGAATGTGGCTCAGCTCATTGTTGGCCCATTTCTCACCCATTTTTCACCCATTTCATCCAACTCCCGGACCGACTCGATCCACTTTTGTTGCCCGAAAGAATTTGCTCATTAGAACTTGGCGCAGCCGGCAAACTTTTGTCAAACAGCGCGGAACAGAATAGAACAGAACAGAACCGAGCAGAGCAGAGCTGTGTCGAGGAGAACCAAATAAAACAGGGCCTATATCCCCGTTCCGGGCTGGCTTCCGTGTTAGTTAGCAAAAGTGAAGAGCATCGCACAATTGCATGTTGACTACCATAAACCTAACTCATCGCCCTGCATGCTCTACACATGCCATGGCATACAAGGGATTTGTACAATCGCAATCAGTTGAAGAGGGATTTTGGCATTGCCATTGTTCCAACAGTATCCGCTTCTAAATCCGATTAAAATATCATTTTAATAGACATAAAATATCAAGCAGAAATATGAAAAGGATAGAAATTGTTAGGTTTTTTGTTGGCTTATATTTCTGGCAACTAAAAGGAATAACTTAGGAATAACTTGTTATACTTAGAATCCTTTTGGTACATTTTAGAAATTTAAAAAAAAAATTGTACTTCGAGTTCGGAGGTAACCTCTTCTATGTTTTGTTATTTCTGAGACTTAGATTTAAGTTTAGGATTGCTGTTGTGAACCAGAAGGTTCACCCGTAATATCACCCGTAATATCAATTACCCGTAAAATCACTGAGAAATTTCAGTTAAATTTGCCAACATTTTGTTAATGTTTCTTGGATACCGAAAGTTTCCAGAATATTTAGGATAAGCTTATAGATATTTTTATAGTATTTCCTTAACTTCTGGATATTTCTTTCTCATAAAATGTATCAATATTTATGAGGTTATCCCTGGTTATTGGAACAATGTAAAAATATAACGAATACTAGTATTACTATCTCATTGACCAAATACCACATACGTAATGTTTAGGGATATATTTCTAAAATATTTCCTGTTAGGGGGTTTCTATTAGTGTGCGCTGGACTGTATCTGCAGGCATTCAAGAGTGCCCCACGGCGCCGCTCCTGCCACACCCTTGCTGCCACCGAAAACTATGCGGTCGTGGAAGTGTGCGCCAAGCATGTGGAACAAAACGCAAAAGTTGAGCAAACTTTTGCGGCGATCTCCGCAGCTCGAGGATGGCATAGGAGGAGGAGAGGCTGGAGTGGAGTGGCGACCGATGGCATTGGGTGGTGGCAAATGAAGCGTGTGGCAAGAATGCACGCACGTGCACCGACATTCTCACATTCCCACTCTCACGGCGGATGGGAAAAAACAATACATTTAATTAAAGTTGAAGATGAGTTGCAGCGTGCAAGTTGCAAGTCGCAAGTTGCAACATGCCGCACATCGCCCAACCCGAGCTAAAACTACTTTAAAAATTGTTATCGTTGTCAGGCAAAAGTTGGAGGGGCCAGGTCATCGAATGGCCAGTCAAGGTGAAAGGGAACACAAACTCTCGAATTTAATTAAAATTAAATTCCCAACAATATCAGAGAAATGCAAAACTTTAAAACGTAAATTATCCCTATCCCCAATCCCCTCTGCTGCAGGGCGTGCTCGTTTTTGCATCATCGGGATAAAGGACACGCAGAGAAAAGGATATACATTTAAACAAATATGTATAATGAATATAAATTATTTTACACAAAACTCACTTTGTTATCCTAATAAATTCATATGGCTGTAACAAAAACAATCTTTGATCATTGGGGTTGAAAGCTTTGGAATATCAAAGCTTAAGGACCAACTTTTTCTTCAATTAATTGTGAAGCTCAACTTTTTTAGGCCCCAAACCTTTTGCTCAGTGCACAAGTTTAGTTTAAGAATTGTTGTCGCTTCATCCTTTTAGGTGCGCTGCAGCTAAAGCTCTTGGACTCCCACGGGACACCGCCCAGGACTCTTCGCTGGACTCCCCGCAGGACTCTCCACTCCTCTGGCTGTTGTTAAACAACGCTCGACGCTATCAGCTCGATGAATAAAACTTTGTGCCCTGCAACTCCGGCAGTCGCAGTCGCTGGCGCTCAGTCACGTCACAATGTCCGATGCTGGCAGCCGGCACGCCCCCTAACAAGTTACAGTTACTTAAGCCCACTGATCACCCGAATCCCCAGGACCCAGGACCCACAACCCACATCCCACTCCCAACCCATCTGCGACAAGGCCAACACCACCCCACCACCACCCCCCTTTTGTTCGCCCGCGGCGTGATTGTCAAGTCATGTTTTAAAATGTTGGCCAACCAAATTGGGCAAACATTTCGAAGTGCATTCGAAATTAGCAAATTGCTCTGGCACAGTTGCCTGTTTTAGAGGGGGGCGTGGCCGAATCGGGGGGCGGCGGCCAGGGAAGTGGGGGCGTGGTTGTGGTCGCCATGCCTTTGGCATTTATATGGGATTTCGAGTTGGAATTACCCGAAATCATTTGTAATTCAAAGTGCGCCTTGCGTTGATTTTAGCAGCGTCTTTTCCACTTGCCACGCCCTTTAGGGCGTTTTGTTGTTGTTTCCCTGGGTGGTGGCGGGTGGCAGTGGCTTTTCCATGGTCAGGGGTTTGGCTTCGGAAAATGAGCTGCGAGCTGTATGGCTTGCAACTTAAGTGCAGTTGGAGCTGCGCTGGTGCAACAGTTACCAACGCAAAATGCCATTTTCGCTTGCTGGAAGCCATTTCCTCTGTTCCTGCCCATTGGGTGCCTCGTTAATTCATCAACTCGACGGGTATATAGATTCAAGAAACAGCAAAATTAATGCTGTTTTCTGGTTGAAATGGGTTGCTATCTAATAAGCAAGTTTGTTGTAAAAGAGGATAATCCCCCAACATAATTTTTAAGGGAAGACTTGAAGAAATAAACTGGAACTATTTTGAAACTATGTCAAACAGGTAAAAACGCTGTAGCGGAAATTTCTCGTACGTATAATCATTAATCAATTAGTTTAACTGCTTAAGTATTTTAATCCCAAATTAAGGCAATCAGAAATGGTTAATACGACGGCATCCAGCATTGTCACTTTGACAAGACGGTAGACATATTTTATGATCGTATCTTCATTACTTATTGTTCGATCTCTATAAAACTTGACACGTGAAAAGATATTACAATTTGTAGCCCCAAGAAACATGGATTTTACCTTTTACTCTAACCATTTCGGCGATATAGACAAATATACACAACCTGTTTTGTGAAAATTAACCATTCTAAAATGGTAGAGCCAGAAGCATCAAAATCATTAGTACAACCACCTAGTCGTAAACAAGCAAATACAAGTTAAATATTTATTGTAGCTAACCACAATTAATTCGTATTTAAATGGGAAAATCAATTAGGCAAATGCAAGGCAACCTTTTAAGCAAATAACTATTAAAAAAAAACTCAGTAAAACCAACCATAGCTAATGGGTGTTGGGTGTTTGCTTGGGTACCGGCCTGTGCGATCAAACACTCCTCCTCCTGTCAAAATGCAACTGGCGGGCAATGGAGAGCAGAGCACGGCATTCCACTGACATAACTGGAGGTGTGAAAATAATCGAGTTTTCGCATGACGGTGGCGGATGTGCGTGGACTCGGGGCAACAATAAATGCTAATTTCCTTGGCTGCACATAAAACATTCTTAATTGAAAGCGCTGACATAAATTGCGCCCAGCCCCAGTACGCAAAAAAAAAACAAAAAAAAATGCCAAGACAGGCTGCAGGAGAGGTCCTTGGGGGGCACAGAGAGGGGCTGGGGAAATGGGGAAAACGAGTGAGTGCCCCATCAAAATTGACAGCTACTTAGACTCGGGCCTTTTCCCGCTTTCCCAGCTGCGGGAAAACCACGAAGACAAGCCACGCAACCCAAACAAGCAAATAAGCAAATACAAAGAGCGACTCTGAGACACACAAGCCCACATTTGGGGCATGCAACATACGCACAACAACACTCTGAATAAAGCCGAAGACGCCGGCAGATAAACAACAAAAATGCCAAAACAATGGAGAAGCTGCTCGACATGAAAAGTAAGCGGAATGTGGAATACCCTAACCCAAGCCTGCACAAATTTCGCTGTCCACCTGACGTATACGCAATGTTTGCTCTATAATATTACGTATACGACATGTGGGTAAGCATAAGAACTATCTGAGATTCGTAATTGGATAAGATTGCTTAGCGTTAAAATTTCTCCCAAGCTCTTTCCTATTATTCAGAATATAGTTTTTGTATTGTAAATTGTAAATTTCCTGATATTCCTCGCGATAAATTACAAAATGAACGTGCCATCAGAGTTGGAAAAACTCTTCACGTGCCTGAAAATTCCAACTGAGATTCCTTTTTGCGCTATAAAACAATATTTATTGTAATGATAATCTCCGGATAGCCTTTTCAATATGAAAAGAAGGCGAAAAGTGGGTCAGAGAAAATAAATCAGGTCCGTAAATGGGAGTGCAAGCCGCTTCTCAGATTGGAAACAACCGCGTCAAAGGGCATTAAAACAAATGGAGAAAGTTCGCACTCGTAGCGGGGGATCAGGACACGCAGCCGGTGGGAGGAGCATGGCAAGGACGAGGGCGCAAGCAGCAGTACAATATGAATATAATGAATAAATTGGCATATGTAATGCGTTTGCCCGCCCTGACGGCACAATCGGGGGGGAGCACCTGGAGATTTGCCTTGAATGTGGCACTGATTATATGCCATGAGATTTTCATGAATGTGCCTGGGGAGGGATGCCCCACAAGTTCCATACAAGACAGTACAGAATGCGACGACGGGTCGCCTCCGGGATTGTAAGGATTCTCCGATGACGAGGATGCCAGGTTAGCGAACAGCCTTCATCTCTGACATTTGTCTCTGTCACCGGCGATTTTCTAATCGGCCCTGCCCCCCCGCCATGTTTTGAGTTATGGCCATCGATGGCGATAAATGCGACAGTTTATCATTCGATTTATCATAATTGCGGGGACACACAAGCCCGCGGTTGTGTTTTTGATTTAACAACGCCTTTTGGGCTGCCACATTGATGGATTGCCAGGTTGGTGGGGCTGCCTTGCACTTGAATCGGGGGAAAGTAATATGTTTGATTTATCCATTTAGAGTTGAATGTTGTTTTGGGGTGTGCGCGCCCGATTAGCTGTATTTGTGCTGTATTTGGGTATTTTCATTTGGAGTTCTCTTTGAGCAGCAATAGTTTCCTGTAAGCCAAATTCCTGGGCCGTAATATTCTAGGCAAACATGCTGTTTGCATCCGCACTGGGCAAAGCCAATCAGCAAGGTTTTCATTCCAGCTTTGTTTTGCCTGTGTACCATTTTCATTTCCATTTCCATTTCCATTTGCAGTTGCCGGCTGGCATGTTTATCGAGTTAAGCGAATCTATTTATGCTTCCTTCCAAGGATTTTCCCCCAACTGTTCAAAAATCCCATCATGTATCAATAAATTGCAAATTACTTTCCTCTCCGTAGATTGCCGATATTGATGAGTAATGTTTTGCGTACTTTGCCATTAGTTCAGTTCAATTGATTGTTGGCAAATGCTGACGCTGTGCGACATCCTTCAATCTGATGATTTTCCGAGCACTCACCCCCAGCCGCACATCCTTTACCATCCTTTACCGTCCCGTTCCTCGCATCCCGTATTCCCCGGCCGATGCACTTCTTCAAATAATTTTAAGCTCTCGAGCATTTGACTGGTTTATGTGTGTAATTACAGACGGCTGCACCATCACCGCAGCTGCACCACCCACCCGCCACTTGGCATGCGACCCCAATGGGTCCTGTCCCCCATTTAATGCCCCCACCCCCCCCCCCCCCCCACCCC
>JAJJHQ010010246.1:696786-728566 GCA_021223825.1 Drosophila ironensis
ATCAATCTATGTACAGCAGGTACAACTACGTTGAAATTAAGACCTAAATGACCCATAGTTCTGATTGTTTCGAAACTGTTAAATTGCACAATTTATACATTTATAGTGTGGAAAATAATGCCAGTAAATTGCAGTTCGTTTAGTGATTTCAGGGACTGCAAGCCTCCGGGGCAGTCATTAAGCACATAAAATAAATCACATCTCGTGGGAAATAAATTGCAAAGTTCTATTTGGGCTTTTGTAAAAGTCAAAATGGCATTACCGTGGCGGCGATATATTAATCCGCCGATTTGGGCCGACACTTTGATTTGCCACGAATCGCAGATATTTTCATGCATGGCAAATGCCAAGCCATGATTAATGGTGACTAATGCCCTGATATATACGATTCTTTTTTGCTCTGTGCATGCGTGGAAAATGCACGCAGCGAGGAAGGACTCGGCTTCCTGCCACTTTAGTCCTAAACGCTGCAAATGAGCAAGTGTCGCATGTCGAATCCTCTGCTACCGCCACCGCCGCGACTGCATTGATTTCGTGTCCTGCATCCACGCTGCAGCAGCTACTCCTGCTGCATCCTGCGACTGTCATTGATGCAGTCATTCATTTTTATCAGGCCAAGCGAACGCGAATGCAATAAAGGCAAAAGGAGCACCCCGGTACCCGGTACCCGGCAACCGGCAACCGTCACACGACACCCTGCCCCAGTACCCACCGCTGAAATCACCTCTCGTTGCAATTTCACGCGACATGCGAGGGGCTGCGGAAATTGGCAGGGGGACGGGTAGATGGTAGATGAACGGAATAGTGCAACCGAGTGTGGTAAGGAGAATTGAAGTGTCTGCCACGCTATGCACACCGTTGGTCCGATGTTCATTCCGGCGTAAAACTTTGCAATTGTGGTGGCATATTCCACGGCATCGTCGTTTTTTTTCGCCCCGCTTTCCAGCTTGTCAGGTGGCATACCCTTTCCGAGGTTACTGAATAAAGGACATTTAATATTAAAAAACATTCCAGCACCACGAAAAATGTAATTGATTGAAGTGTTTGAGGTTAAAATCGAACAGAAATTCAGCATATTTCGTATTCCCTTCGAGTTGGTCATTTTCCTATTCAAAAACCCGAAATCAAAGCGTAATCGAGGCGCGTTGCCTGCGGCTGTGACTCTCTGTTGTCCTGGCTTAGGACTCTGCCGAAATCAGCAAATTAGCAAGCCACCATCCCTTCGGGATTTGGCTGTTTCGCTTGCCTGCCTGCCAAGGACTCGCACATGCCACATGCCATGCCACAAGCTGAGATTCATTTGGCATTTTGAGCGGCGTTTTTCGTCAATTCCGATTCGTTTCGATTCGATTTCGCTTCCAAGTTGTGCTCTTCAGCTGGGAAAACTCATCGCCGCGCCGCCGCCACCGCCGCCGCTTCCGTTTTCACCATTTCCACCTGCCAAGTGTGTTCCTTCTGGCTTTTTTGTTTTGCAAGTTTTCCGGATTCGTTTTGAATGCACATCTGGATCGGGAGTGGAGTTGAGTCAACCCAACGTATGCGCATAGCTAAAGCCTCTTTGGTTGCCCTCGAATTCGTTTCCCAAATCTGCTTGTGTACTGTCAAAAACAAGGGGTAGATTTCCCTGCAAGAAAGGTCCTAATGCACCGATTCTACAAAATTTCAGTAATTTGCATACATTTCTAGTTGTAATAAAGAAATTATAATGACCCAATGTGCTGATTCTACAAAATTTTACCACATTTCCGTAATTGTCATATATTTCTAGTTGTAAAAAAGCACAGATTCTCAAAAATTGCAGGATTGCAATGTTTGATTTCCATTTTAAAATATATAACTTTTAATAATTAAACTATGTTTAGTATATTAAAGATCCGCAAGTTAATCTTGATTGCCTGAAAAACATTTGAATGCATTTGAAACAATTTGATAGCCCTTTAACATCGTTTAACCCTAGAAGTACGAACTCCCTGTTACTTTGGGTCCTGCTCATACTATTCTTTTAAATATATTGACCTAAAATCAAAAGGGTAACCCCAATTGCTTGGAAAGATATTTTAANGCATCAGATATGTGACCAAGCATGGAAAGTCTAAAAAAAGACCGAAAAGTATAAGGCATTGGTAACACTAAATCCACAAATTTGGAACAGAATTTATCTCCGGTCCTGCTATATTCTGTAAAGAATTTTCCTCAGTGTATCTTAGCATTCCACGGTGGGAACGCAAAGGAAAGCAAAGCATGGGGAAGCAGCACTCTGGGCCATCTATCTCCATCTATGCGATTGTCTATCCATTTCTCTTGTCCATTTGTCTGCCCCCCCCTGAAAGCCCTGGCCATCTGCCCGTCCGCCCTGCCCGCCCACCTGCCTGCCTGGTACTCGTACACCCTGGCATTCGTAGTTGTTCATCTGCTGCTTTGTTCTCTGTTGCCTGCTGCATAATTTACCGTTAGAGTCAATAGTGTTTTCCCAACTTTAATTAAATTTGCGCTTCTGTGCCACACCCTCTGCCCCAGCCACCACATGCGTATGTGCCCCGGCAGGTGGCAACCCTATTGAGTACCCAACGACCATGGGACCAGAAACCATGCAAATTGCGGAAAAATTTCACACCAAACAAGAGCAAACGATGAGCAACAAAAAGAAAATGAGTCCCGGCCAACAACAAACAGAGCGTGCAAAAGGGTTAAACCCGCAAAAAATACCAAAAAAAAAAACGCGACTGAGTGTTACGGGGGAAATTAAAATAGAAACATGCCTCAAGCTGTTTATCGGGCAATTAAACAGGTGGCCGAACGGGTGTTAATGAGGGGGGTAAGTCTGCACTGGACACCGGTGATTAGAGCGCCTGGGGCCGGGCTTTTGAAATATTTTTAATTAGCAGCGTTCACGGCTAATTATCAATAATTGCATAGCGTCCCAGTCCCCTAGTCCCAGTCCCAGTCCCAGTCCCAGGCCCACAATCAAGAGTGTTTTATGAGTTGTCCGGGGAGGATTTATCAAACATAAATCAGGCCTCGATGGATTTATGGTTATGATAAATGCAACTCAATGGGAGAGAAGTGAATAAAAATGATTTGTGATTCAGTTCTATTTAAATTTAAAGGCATGCATCGAGGGTTCGCGAAGCGCTGATAAACTAAAAGCACCTGCTTATCTCTAAAGTTCCCCTAGATTATTATAGTCAGTTCTTGAAAATAGCAAGGGTATGTATTGTAAAACAGAGAAAAGGAGAACAGAGAGAACAGAGAACAGAGAAAAGGAAGCTTTTCACCGTCAACTTCGGATGACGTGCATATCTTGATTCCCTTTTGATCGAGACCTTCGCTTCACCGTCAAATTCCGAGCAGTCGAAACCTTCACAGCTTATTGTCTTTGGGAGCACTGGGAGCCAAGTGAGCTAGGGAGTGCCCATGGCTGCTATAAAGTATATCAGCGTCAACAGCCGCGTTGATCTATCCATGTCCTTCTAAACGCGAAACTCTGTGGCGTCCACAATTGTAAAAATTAGGATTTTACATTGCTAGAGCTAATATCTATCTGCGTGGCGAAAATCAGCCGGTTACAGCCGCAAAAGAGCAAAAATTTATTTCACCCTCTTTACATATTATGAATATTACTAATGAAAAAGCATATTTTATTTTATGCATGTTGTAAAAATCAGGTGGAAAAATAGAAAGGGGTAGTTATGGACGAGACACTCGACAATAATCGTTTTTACTTGTTTTAATTCGAGAACATTTAAGTTCAATGTAACATAAAAGCATTAGTTTAAAGCTCCCACCGCTTTGTAATTTCTCTAAAAGCTCTGATGAACTAAGCTGCATTTGCAGGTTAATATCCGATACCATGATCGTATTAATTCAAGGTATATGCTTCGATTCCGCTCGCTTTGATTGCGTTCCATGCCATTGTTAGGCTGCCTTTGCTCAGCAATTCACTCTGTTGCTTTAAGCATTACCACCAGCTGCGTGTCGATTTCTATCAGTCTACCACTGGCATTTGAACTCCACTCCTTCATGCCCCTTGCCCCATGCCCCATGCCTCCTGCCCCCTTTAGTTCCCTTACACTTACCGCATTCCCTGCCGTTCCAGCGATCAAACAATGATGCATCTGTCGTGGGTGTGCTGGGTCGGGTGGTGGGTGCTGCAGTTCATCAATCGCATCGAATCCAATACCTCCGCCCCATGCCGTGGCACCCAAGCTCTGCCTGCTACTAGCGATGGCATTGCATATCGCTAAGCATCCTTAATATCCCCATTTCCTCACTGAACTCCTGAGGATAATCGAACACCGAATTTATAGAGGATTCTGAGGGGAATAAGTTCCTGTACTCCTCAGATAATAATTCCCAAAATAATTAACCTTGGAACCATGGATATAATGCTGATAAGAGCTACCAGAGATAATTTTAGGAAGCAGTTTTTAATTTATTTTATACTTCAATGGCTTGTTAAAGTGTGTTACAATAAGCTGCAGACATCTGCACAGGACTTGGGACATTTATAATGAAAAAACCGCTTTTCCAACTATTTTAATTCAAGAAAGTTTACATGTTTAATGTACAAAAATTGAGTTCCCAAACACCCTTTATGGATTTTGGAATATATCAGGGATATATCGCACACCATGGACTATGGACTGGGATATATTGCATTCGTGCAATTTGTGCCATCTGCATAGCAGCGATGGCAACCAATCTGCCGCGCACATGAAATAACACGGCTAGGGGGGCCACACAAACATTCCATGGAAGCATCCTCGTGCTGCTCCTTCTACTGTTGGACTCTCTGCTGGAGGTCCTGGCCACATGCGGGCCGGTTTTCCAGCATTCCCGGGCTGTCCTGCTGCCGACTCTGCCGATTTGCTTGCACACTTAAACGACATTTAATCAATGCTGCCAGCCAGCCAGCCAGCCGTTGCATAAACCGCACGTAAAAGCCTCCAAACTATTTGCATGAGGATGCGATTACAGGTAACAGATACAGATACCGATAGATATACTCGCACGAGTACAGATGCACTTGCAGATGTGAGCCCAACTGTTGCACGAGGCAATTCAACAATAAGTAGGAGATTCAAAGGATATGCCGCAGGAATGGACTAATTGATAACCTCAACGGATGCCAGTGCACGAATGCCACGGCAATTTGTCTAATAGTTTTGCCCAGAAATACATTCATTGTCTCTGGCAAACACAACAATAAGCCAGAAATTCGGGCCCAAATATACACGTGTTGAGCGTGTTTGGGTATATATGTGCGAAATGGGCTAATGGAAATAATTCATTATGGTTTGTGGCTGGTGTTTTGCCTCCAAAAATGTGGACGATTGAGCTATTGTCTGCATTCGCACCTTGATTAATTACCGTAAGTAAGTATTTCGGATTAAACAGCAGGAAATAATCACAAATTTTTGGCATTTTCATACTTTAATTTTGTTTTTTGCTTGGAATCTATGCTACTTTTTAAAACATATATATTAGGGTCGACACACTCGACTACAATCGTCCTTACTTGTTCTCTGTTACATTAAAAGTTTCTTCTCTATGCGAGCCGGTTAAAATACCATATTTTCATTTCGATTATTACTACTGGGATTTTCAGGTTGATCGAAACAGTGGGAACGGAGCACTCCATGACTTGCTCAAACTCGATTGTCAAAACGAGAGCTCTACTGGAATTTGCTGTCTATTATTAACTCGGCTAAAGTAAAGACTTTCAAGAACGTAACAATGTATTTTCAAGCAAAAAACGCAATCTTTAAAGTGTGGAAAACCCTCGCGAACATGGTTATCAACATAATTTCACTCTTTCAAGACGCAGATGAAAAAACCGAACTGATCACAGATCCTGCTTCCAAAACAGAAATTTGTGTATATAACAATGGAGTCGAAGATGTGAACGCCGCTAGAATTATGTCAGTGGTGACAACTATAGCGGGAAAGATAAATGCATATTTTATGCAGACTATACTAGCAAGCTACTTTAGTACGGACAGCTTGGTGCCCATGGCCAAATCGACCGACTTCGAGCCGACTGGTTGGACTCCCATCGATGACATCAATGACATCAATCCTACGGAAACTGCCCTAATGATCCCGGCTGTTATTCCGGAAGCGAAGTCGACGGTGCTGAGTTTCAATGTATATGCATGCACAGTCATCTGCCTAGGATGTATAACTATATACTATGGGATAAAGAAACTGGCAGGGCCATCTGCAAGATCAGGGAGAAAATCAAAAGGAACACAAACCGATTCGAAACAGCTCATCGAATGGAATGCCCAAGACTCTTTGTTACCTTCGGAAAACCTGATTGTAGTGGCTGAAATTTCGGATGAGGCGAATGATAATTCGATAGTGGAAGGAGACGGGTTCCCGGATGTCCGGAACAAAGGAACCCAGACCTGTGTCGGAGACCTAAGCATGGTGATGGCGAAGGTGCGCGGCCTCCTTTACGACGCACAGTGCGCAAACGAAACCTAGCGCACGCCTAAAAAAATCACACACACATTAACATTAAACCTGTTAACATTAAAACATTAACTTTAAAACATTAAATCCGTGCGATGTACACGCTATTGTTAAACTATACAACACATTATACAACAAGTTGCTGCATTGCTGAATACGTTTGTTTTTTATTTCAATTTCCGAAGCGTTGATAATGTTAGATTGATGAGAATGGGCGGATAATTTGAGATAATTTATGGTTGATAAAGAATAGAGGTACATGGTATCTCGTTGGCGAGAAAACTCGACTACAGCGTTTCTTTCTACTTGTTTTACTTAATATCTTGCAAAACATGGCCTTGTTTATCCACTGTTTGCACACGGGCGTGTTTTTGTTTGCATTTCCCGATGTGCCCAGCAATTAATTAACTCTTCGTGCATGGCCAACTAATGCGCTGACCTGTTGTGCAAAGTCCTGGCAAGACCTGTTTCTGTCGCATTTATTGTTTATTGTTTATTGTTTGTTTTTCGGGATTTTTTCCCCCCAACACAACCGAGTGTATTACTCTTAATGCGTTCAGTGCTTTCGCTCGCATTTTTGTTTTTGCGATTTAATTAAATGTCACTTTGATCGAAATAACCTTGCGTGGATGTATGTAAACAAGCCCGTGCACAATTTGATCCAATAATCACGCACAGCACGACGCCCCAAAAGACACCCGTCGTCCCCCGGATGGGGCCACTGTATTTCCACCGGCAACCTTCTGTCGTCCCCCGCGGGGCCAACGGATCCTGCAGGGATTTGCAACTGCCAGGGTGGTTGGGTGGCTGGGTGTTTGGTTGGGTGGCTTAGAGCGGAAGTGGGTGAGCTTACGAAACAAGCAAAAAAAAACCAGAGGAAAATCAGAGGGAAAAAAAAAGAGAACGGCCCGCAGTTGAAGCCCAGGCAAGCGTAAGCAATGCAATTAATTATAAAAGAAATGAAAACAAAAGCAGCGCTCCAAATTGATTCATACAGAAACTCACATGCGTGCATAAGGGGTAATGCCAGTCGGACGGTTGCTTTTTCAATTTAATACTTTTCTGCCATTAATTATACATCAAACATTTAATAAGCTTTATAATTACAGGAAATGATTAGGTGTATTTTAATTGAAAACGTCAGCAATATCAGCTTTCGCATTTATCAGCTTTTTTTTTAATGCCAATTGATAATATTTCTAATGCAAGCCACCTTTTTTTGTTTCTAAAAAAATAAAATTTTAGCAGAAATTCGAGTGGCATACAATATGTTCGCCAATAATTAATATATTAATAAAATATTTACCTATTTTTTTTAAATACGAAATCAATTATAGACCTTTTGCATGGACTTTCAATAATTACATGGTTAATGGAGACATTTCGATAAAATTGCATGAAATCATCTATATTTTTAGTTGCCCTAAATATATATTTTTGTAATTTCAAGATGGTCTAACCCCTTAAATACACACAGCCAATGTAAAGAAGTGTTGCCTGCTTTTAGGCAGCGCTCACTCATAAATTGGCACAGCAGCACTGCCCCCGGGTTTTCCACTGCCCCGCCCGCCCCTTCGGCCACGCCCCTCCTCGCCCGCCCAAGGCCCCCAAGAAGCCAGCAATACTCCCCACTAAAAAAACACACACCACCCGCCCTGCACATTGGCCCACTCTGTAGGCCGTCATGTTCGTTGGCTTATGATCTCTGGAAAGGGATTTGTTGCGTGTGCACTGGGCAAAAAAAAGGAGGTGATCCAGGGCAGAAAGTGGTTTTTTGGACAACAAAAATAATAGTAGAAAACTATATAAAAAGAGGGGGAATTTACATGTACTAGGGCTTAAATGAAGCCAGTTAACAAGCTCAATGCAAATAAAAAACTTTAAAAGGGTCTTGGGGAAATAGTTTGGTAAATTTGTTGTAATTATGCCTTTGGTTTTATCGTTTAAGTGCTAATATTTTAACCAGACATAGTTCCTTTGTAGATCTATCAAAAACTTATTAAAAACCAGCATTGTTAACACGTTTTTTACAGGATTTTAGATTCTTAAGGTACCTATTTCTAAATAACAATGAAATCAAAGCAGGAATAGGCTTGGTTTTACGAAAAACCAAGGTCCCAAGGTTCGAAGGTTCCTAAATTAGCTGAATGCTATGCACAGTTTCTCCCAGTGAATGTCTCAATTCAAATGGGCGCCGAAAGGGGAAAAAGCGTGATAGAATGCCAGTGGGTGGTGATGGAGCTGCGGGTGTTGGCCAAGGGGCGTGGCTCGAGGGGCGTAAGGTGCGTAGGCATAGCGCACATGTGCGTGGCTTGGCAGGAGCAGAAGCTGGAGCAGAAGCAGGAGCAGGAGCGGGGACAGGAGCCAGAGCATGCTGCCATCATTATGAGAGGTTATGTTTATTTAATGAACTGCTTCCCCTTCAGGGCACACAAACTGTGTGGCAAGGTCAGAGCCACAAAGGCGGGGCGCCGTTGCTTTGCCTTTGCCTTTGCCCTGGTCCATAAATAACAATCAGCCACTCGAAAATATAATCAAACATATATTTCCCAGCAGCACAGGCAAAGGAAAACCAAATAGCTGCCACTCAGCAGGGCAAAAATATAAAACAAAGGCCATGGATCGAGCCATAAAAGACAGATTATTGCACGAACGGAATCACAGCGATGGCAATTACAAAAGTTGTTCTTATTGATGGCCGATTAAAAATACAGAAAAATGAAAACAGGAAAAAACAAAGCTACACACACACATTGACGATGACGATGCCGATGGCGATGGCGATGGGAATGGCGATGGCGCCGTGTCCTGTGGCGCGGAGCCAATTGAATTTCGTGGAAATTTATGGCACTTTGTCATAAGCCTTCTTGGCTCCTTTCCCAACGCCGGCCAAGTTCATCTCAGGCCAGTCATTAAACCCGGTTAACTGCCTTAACCCGTTTTGTGTCTTTTTATACCATGTACCTTAAGGTGCAAGTGGTATATTAAGTTTGGGCAATGTATGTAACAGGAGGAAGGAAGCGTTTCCGACCCCATAAAGTATATATATTCTTGATCAGCATCAACAGCTGAGTCGATCTAGCCATGTCCGTCTGTCTGTCTAGTCGTCTGTCTGTCTGTCTAGTCGTCTGTCTGTCCGTCTGTATGTATGAACACGTCGTTCTCGGAGATGCTAAGAGCTAGAGGTGTAATTCTTTTTGCCTTAGGTCCTTTATAAATGTACGCAGGTTGAGTTTATTTAAAATATTTGCCACACCCCTTTCCGCCTTCGAATTTGCAACAAAATCCATAACTCCAAAATGGTAAAAGATAGAGACATAATATTAAGTCTGCTAAGTCTGCTGATCGCCACAAGAGAGGTACATGGTATCTCGTTGTCGAGAAATCTCGACTACAGCGTTCCTACTTGTTTTATTTTGTTGCTATTTTCCTTGGCCTGGTGGGGGAGGAGCTGCAATACGGCGATCGTAAAACTTTTATTGCCACGCCCCACTCACGCCCGACTCCTCCTATCGAAGGCACTTGACTAGGCAACGGAAACGGGCATCAATTATTAAGCATCGTAAAATTATGACGGGGCGCGGAGATAACAAGTTGTTGGGCCATATTTAAACACGGGTTTGCATGCTGCCAAATCGGGTGAATAGCTCAGGGCGCGCTGCACTTTAAAGGAGCCCGGTTTATGGGGCATAAGCTGCGGAATAACTTTCCGAAATGGCTCTTCTTTTGTTTCAGCCTGAAACTTGAATCAACCAAAAGGAAACAACAGCTTTTGCTGCCTTTTAATTTGACTATTTTGGTGTACCGAAATGCACATGTGAAACACGGTTGGGCAAACTCTATTATTTAATTAATTTAAGATCAGTTTTCACTGGCAGCAACGCTTCGCGCAAAGTTTATTTTACAACCATCAATTTTACGCCACGGCTCCGCTTCGGCTTTTCATTATTTTCTGGTTAAAATCTGATCCTGCAACTGTCTGCAGGCCTAAGCCAGCGCGTACAGTACTCGTACATCGCACATCATCATACGGCGACCATTTTCTGTGGCAGTTTAATTAAATTTGCCGCACGCCTCGTTCAGAGCCTCATTAATAATGCAGAGGACATGTTCCGAACGTACAGCTCCCCCAGCTCCACCAGCTCCACCAGCTCCTCCTGTGCTGTTATCCTTTAGCCAAGCACTTCCTCCGCCTGCACTCTCAAATGTCCACGAGTGTGTCGGGGCTGTTCCAGGGGGCCATTTCTCAAAAGTTTCTCGGGGAGCATCGCCGCATAGGGTCCCCGGGAAACTTTTTGCCAACTCCCCGTCGCATAATGAGGACTATTTATTAGCCGCCCCCCCCTAAAAAAAAAACAAAAAAACCATTACATTTTGCTAATAGAATTTCCAAAGATTGCATGCCCACTCCCCTCGTAGATAATTGGCGAATGTGAAAGAAGGAACCGCCGCTGTTTTTCCGCCTTAATGGACCACCCGGCAGCAAATGTAATGACATTTATAATCGAAATCTTTCATTAAATTAAGAACACTGCTGTTGCGGTGGAAAAACGGGGCAGACAGCGAGGGGGATAGTGCTACTTGCAAACACATTAACATACATAATTACAAATTAATTAGCGCACACGAACTGCAAGGTCAGAACAGCAAACAAAGGCAGGCGGCTACACCACAAAAAAAAAAACAAACACGCTCGCAATTATCCATTTTATTTAATTATTCAGCATTATAATTGTCAACAAACACGTGCGCTGGCAGCAAAGTAATTCCCGGGATTTTCGCAAGCTTATAACCCGGCCAATTAGGCTATATAATTTAAGCTTAAATTTTCCGGGATTAGAAAACATCTTGTAAGGCCGTGTGAGACATTGTTAATGAGAGAAGTTTTCTCAATTTCGGTATCTTTACGCAGTAAATAAATCATGCAAAGCGATTAACTTAGACATGAGGGTATAATCTCATTGAATATTCTTGCGTTTGGAAATATTTTGCTCCTAATTTCGAACCAGAAACAATGTCACAAGCAAGCAAATTAATAGACCAAACAAACAGCCACAAACTTGAGCTGTGTTTTTGGGCCGCTGGGGAAATGTGGACGGAAATTGAATTAGAAAATTAGGAAATGGTTTTTTGCGAGTGCAGGAACCAGGAACCAGGAACCAGGGACCAGGGACTTGGACATGGACATGGCCCAGAAGCGGGACGGTGGACCGACCGGCCACGCCCCCAACCCAGCTCCATCCGATCCGGAATCGGATTCCTGGCCGACGCGCCGGCTCCCCGGCTGTCGTTTCCGGCGTAATTCGCAAACTTTTTTTCTCATTACGGCCGCTCCACGCACATGGCAAACAGATAATAATGTGTATAAAAAAGCATTCAGCAGCGAAACGAAACGAGCGGCGCGGCAAGATAAAAATATTATGTTGTTCAAGTGAAATATGACACTCTCATGTATTCGCAATTATTTTCGCTATTCATTCGCCAGTGCATACAGTGCTAGGGCGGAAAAGTACGCAGCAGAAAAGGACACCCGGGGACCCCCGGGACACCCGGGACAGGAGCCAAAGGACTCCAGCCGGGTGGCGGAGAAAAGTTTGACAGTTTCTCTGACAGACCATCTCCTCCACACGGTGCCAGGCAAAAAAAAAAACAAGTAGGAACCATTATAGTCAAGTATCTCGACTATAAATACCCGGTTCTCAGTTTCCACAGATGAGAAGATTTTCTGCTTGGGGGCGCAATACATTTTTGACCTTTTCTCGGGCGGAAGTAAGTGTAACCGGCTGATTTTCGCAACACAGATGGATATTGGCTTTATTAATGTACTTTCCAAATTTAGTAGTCCTAGAGCTAAAATAGTGGACGCCACAGAATTTCGGGGTTGGCAGGAAAGCGGGGGGTGGTAGTCGAATTTCTAAACAAACATATGTTGAACTGGTATCACAGAATTATGAATATCCAATTATTTTTTCTCTATCTATTATAGTGTCCAAAATCTAGACGTTCATAGGGATCGAGATGGCTAGATCGACTCGGCTGTGGATGCTGATCAAAAATATCTATCCTTCACTCGGTTACATACATTCGTACTTTTTCAATATACCCTGGAATTCTTTTCAAGAATCGGGTATAAAACAAGTAAAATAAAATATAAAAGAATAAAGAATAAAGAACAAAGAGGGGAAAAACTTTCCCAACTGCCTTTTCATTCGAATCGAGGATTGTGAATCGGGAATCGGGAGCGGAAATTGGCCCTCTATAAAATCAGCTGTCACCTGCTGACGATGCTGTTTTCTGGAATCAACGCCATTGACTGCACTGATTGGAAATCATAAGCCGAGTGTAAATGGGTCAGAGCTGCAAAGTTACGGGCACTTCTTTATGAGCCAACTGCCGTTGACAACTATTAATTTGTTTTCTCTTTGGGCCCTGACATCTGTTGCATTCGGCGACACGGCGACCGCACTCTGTACCTTCTTTAATTTCCCCTTACATTTTTGCAGCGATTGTTTTTTTTTTTTGGCACAGCATTCCCCGAAGTGCTAGGGAAAATTAATTTTTCTCATTTTGCGAATATTATTTTCGTTCCATTCCGTTTAATTTCAGCAGGAGTCGCAGAAATATCCCGCCAGCCATCGTTGGCCCGGGTTATTGCCGCCACCATGTTATTAAAATATGAGTGCAAAGGGCGGGGAATCCGCTTAACCAGCATTTTTTCCCCCATTCCCGGTTACGGTCTCTCGTTTGAGCTTTCGATCTGCTCTTGACATTCCCGCAGACTGCCGAAAAAGTGGCGTAATATTTGTCATAAAACTTTATGGTGCACAAAATTAGTTTTACAGCATTGAAAACCCGAAAACCTACACCACTTCTCCAGGCTGTGCCCCTTTCTTGGCTTTTTTTGCCTTGTGCCATCCTGCATTTTTGTTGCCAATCGATATTGTAGCAACTTTAACTGGATTTTTTTCGATGGTGGGGCCCGGTTTGGGAGTCACTTTGCTTCAGTTAGTGAAGGCACAAAATGTGTCCATCTGAGTTGCATCAAGAAATGTCGTGATAAACTCCAAATAATTGCCAAATAGTATAACTGATCGATATTAAGCGATACAGCTAATCAGAGCGATACATATTTGATTCTTTAAACGATTTTGATCTGATTGATATAATTTTGATAACTTTGGGACGTTTTGAACATATATGCATTAGCATAACTGATCGATATTTATCAATATTGCATATCTGATCGATACATATTGGGTAGCTTCAAATTGAACGATTTTTTGTACACTTTTAAGCTGAAACTACAGTAAAAATTTGTTTATTTTGAGTCATATTCGATACCGGAAGATAACTAAAGTTATACCCCTCCGATATCATTCGATTTCCTTCAATTTCAATCGCCAATTGGTTTTTTTCGCATCGATTGTTGAGCATCTCTGTTCGGGATTGGCAGACGCTCTGTTTGCACTCCTTGTGCGTCGGATGGATAGAAGTTGAGCCCTTGAGTCTTTGCCTTTTTGCAACCATCCGTCCGGGCTCCATCAGCCCGTCCCGCTTCCACCCTGGCACCCGTCTTGCTCGCACCCGTTGGCCAGCTTACCAAGCTCGTGCCAATATATTTATTTAGAAATTTTATGCCATTTAAGCGCGTAATTGTTTTTGCATGGCAGGCGAATCGCAAAAATTTCATTTATATTTCCACACAGAGCCCCAAAGAGTGATGCAGATGAATGGATGGTGGGGCGAGGTGGGCCAAAGGGGCCTGCGAGGATAAAAAGGATAAAAAGCGGAAGGAGCGACAGCGGGAAATGCTGAACAAAACCGAGAAAAAAACAACCAGCAAAGGGAAATTGACAGTTTAAGCGAACCGAAGCCTGAATGTCCTGTTAAATGAGGATACACACAGGACAGCGTACAGGAAGCGATGCGGATAACTACGTGCATGTATATTTATGGGGATATTGTGTGTGAAAAGGATATGTGCGCAACATGTGGCAGGGGGTCAGGCAGGCGGTCAGGCAGGCAGGCAACCCCAAGCCCTGAGATACACGAACCATTAAAATTACTCATAGATTAATCGTCTCGGAGTCCAAATTTAAATTTTCAAAGGACAACGGACTCCTTGGAATTTCTCCAGGAATTTTCTATTTTTGATTGAGATTTTCCAAAGGATGGTACACTTTCTTCGATTTCTTCGTTGCTCTCTGGCATGTGCTGTCTCTTTACACATTTTTTATTTGTTTTTTTCGAGATTACTTGGCTGAAAAGTGGTCTCGAGACTCCTTGAGTGACACACGAGCTCACAGTTGCGAGAAAATGTACAAGCTAATCGAGATTGTGAAATCTGGTTGCCCGCATGCAATATTTGGCCAATGTGCGTTTCAATTTGGAAACAACTATTTTTAAATCGGCCCCCTCGAATGGTCGGTCATCTTGCCGGAAAAAAAAAAAACGCAAAATTGAATCCGAACCCAAGGGCGATACGGTTGCCAATGCCAAAAGGCAACAAAAAATGTGCAATATAAAGCCGATAGCCCGGTCGGGGATGTCCGGATTGTTTCCTATTTTTGTTTGGATGGGAAATCCAGCTAGGGCTTTCAATTAAAATGTTTTGAGAAGTTGCCGTAATCCGTATTGATTTGTCAGATGCCGCTTGCCGCTTGCCGTTCGCTTGCGAAACTAATTGGCATCCTGTGCCTTGCATTTATTCGGGCTTATAGTTAATGGCTTTTTTGTCACCTCTGCGCGCTGCGCTGCGCTGCGCTGGCTGGCGAAATAAACAAATGTAAACTGAAAAAACCTTAATGGAAGCCAAAGATAATTTGCCCGCTTAAGCCTTTTGCTAACTGACTCCTCGCATCCACATACCCGGCCATTCAGTGTCCGGCAAATCCTGTTTGCCGCCGGAAAAGCACAAAGGGGGCCGACCGGACGGGACGGGCGCAAAGTGATGGAAAGTGGTAATATAAATTATTAAATAAACATTTATAAATTGTTATTATTGATTTCACAGTGCCGTACTGTGCTCTGCTCGCCTGTGTTGATGTTGATGTTGTTCTTTCACTCTCCGGTCTTTGTTTTTCCCAGCCCATCGCCTGCTTTTCCACCCTTTTCCACCCTTTTGTATACTGATTTGTTTTTGCTGCTGCTGTTGAAGGCTTCATTTTGTTTGCATTTTATGGCGTGGAAACTATTGAACATTATTTGCTGTTGCTGTTGCTGTTGCCAGAGTATGCATTTCATTATATCGTCCTCGTATCGGGCGATATTATTCCGCATTCATTATAACAAACCCAATTTATATGCCAGCACTCTCTGATTTTATTTTTTTTCATATTTTGCCCATTATTACACACTTTGTGTACTTAAGGATATTAAGCGAGCAATGAGAGGAATCTTAATAAATGTAGCATACATTTCAGGGCTTTAAAAATCTGAAATTGAAAATGGAAGTAGAGTCCTGGAATGAAATCACAATATTTGTGAATCGTGCGACGAGAAGCAGATGAGGAGCGTCTGCAAATTGAAGCAAACCGAGTGAACTGAAAGGCAACGCGTCGTATGCGTAATATTTGAGGCATGGCACCGGAATATTTGAGTAAAACACACTCGTCGTCGGTTGGTTTTTATACCTTTTTTTTTTTTCTTTTTTGGTTCCTGTCTGTTTATTTAGAAGTGGAAACTCAACTGGATGGCGGCAAGTGGGTGAAAAGTTTGCCGGCTGGCTGGCAAAATTATACTTGATACCCCCGAAAATGCAGCGGCAGTGGCAGTGGCATTCGAGGGGAAAAACTAAACTCAATTGCCCCCCAGATGGCAAATGTGTAACACAAATACGAATTCAATTTCGCTGAACAATTGTTGACCTCATTGATAAGTCAGGAGCGAGCAAAGCCGCAGAGCAGTGTAAATCTCGATTCATCTTCCCATCCGCAAAACTTTTGCTTTTGCCATCAATTTATGTAGCGATTTTACCGCCGCCCCGCCCACCATCACTCGACAAACTTTAGTGGGATGCTCCATCACCTTTCTGGGGAGCTACTTACAAACGCCATACATTTAACTTGAGCTCTCTCCTCGAGATTTCCACGCGCGTGCCGGCGATAGACTGGGGATGCGATGGGAAACGGAAAAGCCCCCCAGAGAAGTCGCCTCAGTCGCCTCAGTCGCTTCAGTTTTTTCTCACTTTTTGACAAAGACATCGACGATGAATCCGAGAATCAGCGAATGGGCCGGGGGTAAGTTAACAGTTCTACCATTCCGCACTCTGTCAATACGAATTTATGCAAGCTGTTGTCACTGTCGCTTTTCCTCCCCCCGGGAGCCCCTGCCGGGAGCTGAGTCCCCTGGGCCAACATATGCAGGCTCCAGCATGGCTTTTAGCCATCTTGTGCGAATAATAAGGCATACACTCGTTCGCTCGGCCTTAAAGAAAATTGTATTTCAATTATTTTACTATTTGCCTTTGAAGTTTCAAGTTGACGGGCTTTAAAGGCCGTTAACTTTTAATGACAAGAAGTTGGCAGCCAATCTGTTTTAATGATGCGAATTTCTGGTTGAATCACAAGTCGCAATCGCAATCGCAATCTGAATCTGAATCGGAATCGGAATCGGAATCCCTGGCTGAATCGCTGCCTTTTTAAAGCATAACTTTGTGAAGAATCCTCTTTTAGTGGCCATTACAGGATTCGTAATGGTCGTACCCTAGCATCCGGCTCTTCAGTTTTTTATATATCGAATGAATCGCCGTTGCCGGCGCTGTTTTGTTTAGCCCACAAAGGGAGGCTCCCAGCTAAACACACGCCCTGGCAATATAATGCGCATGCATAACGGGCATCCTAGTGAGATGTGGGATATAGGATATATAGATATAGATATAGATATAGCCATCCGCCGCCCACTCTCGCCCAGCATCCTTGGGTAATATCTGGCCATTGTGTAGTTGTATTTCAAGTGTAGTTACATAATTTGCTGCTCGGCTGACGCTGATGCTCTGTTGCTGTTGCCTGCTCTCATTTTCCACCCCACCCTCCCCCCTTGGCCTGCCTGGCTGCTGCTGCTGCTGCTGACACACAAATTACAGGCAAGGCCATAACATTCATGTGCCGGCTCCTAAAAATATGCAATAAAACGAAACGGAACGAAACTAAACTCCCGGCGTCAGCTGCCCCGAAAAAAGATCCTAGACCAGTGAAAATTGGGTGGCATTTTGGGTGCTCGGCGGCTTGGTGGCTAAGGGACTCCCGTTTCGGTTTCGGTTCAAGGCTGGCAAGGATAATCAGCGCTCCATACAAAATGAAAATGGGAATAGCAGGCCATGCCGTGGGTGTGCGTGTGCGTGTGCGTGGGTGTGCGTGTGTGTAACTGTGGCCGTGGGTGTGGAAAAGATGGAAGAGCGAGCGAACCGCTTCGTAAACTGCAAACCAATCAACAAGCAAATCCAATACAACCCAAGGGACCGACCCCGGGATCACTAACTAACCCACACCCACGGTTATCCTTGCACATAAAGAATACAAATCGTATTGCCACTTAAACTGAAAATGGCTTGCTACACATGTCCCTGTATATGCATACGACCCATCTATTCGCATTTGTAGCGGGTGTATCTTTGTATTCTTGTATCTCCATCTTACGGTGGAAAGTTAAGGCCACTTTTTGCCAAAAACTAACATAAAAACTAGATTTTTTCAGTACCAGTTATTCAACTAAAATGCCACGTTTATGCATTTACACATTTGTCAAAAATAAATTGTTTCAACAAGAAAAACTAATTGTTAATAGATTTAAAAGGAAGAAACATTAGAAGAGAGTATTATAAATTATGGAAATAAGTGAGAAACAGAGCACCATATTCTAAAACATCGAACAAGCATTATTTTACCATTTTATTTTTGTGTCCAATGGCATTATGTTTATCCCAAAAAGTGACTATATTCCCCACAGTGCCTCTGCCCCAGCGTGGGTGTCCCAGGGATGACACCGTGAGGTCGGGGAATAAATTGATTTTGTCCCTATTTGTGAGATAAATCAGTTTATGTAGTGCAGACCGCACAGTTTGGAAGTCAGAAAAGCGACAGTGGCACCAGCAGTTTATTATGCTGCAAATAAATCCGTCAGATACATGGAACACAAGTAACTTTTATGTTTTCTGGGAAGTTTTAGACTTGGTATAGGATATGGCCACATAGAACTTAAGAACTTTCGAAAACATCTTAAACGATTGCAGGTTACACTTATGATTTATAAAAACACTCTTTTTGTGCTCATTTATTAGAAAATAGGTCATAATGCTTGGATATACCTTAATACCTTTTGAAATACCTTAAACAATTGTTTCCCCCCGAGGTAAACAAAGGTATAAGGCCCCGTAGACCTTGGTAAAACATCTGAAAACATTAAAAAAACTATCAGAAAACAGGTTGTGGTTGAGACAGTGTCCTATATTTTAAAACAGCTATTTGATGTACCTATTAACGCATTAACTCTACAATTTCCCTTTTCAATTCCAAGATTATAATCCTAAATGTAACCCCTAAATTCACCCCTGATCGAGAGAGATTTTCCATCGCTAGGGCCCGGGCACTGATGATGTGCTTTCAATTATGGCTGATTCTGCCATCAAGTCCGAAACTGAAATGTTTGAATACATTGCCATTTGGATCCTGGGGAGGCAGATTGCCAAGGGGAGCGGAGGTCACGAGGGCGTGGCAACGCATATATCACTTTGGAGTGCGACAGAAAGCGTAAATCAAATGATATGCGAGTGCAAGTATGACAAGTATGTATTATGTTGGTAACTATGTGTTATCAGCATCAACATTTTGTCCTCTGCGGGGAGCTGTCCCCGTCCCCGTCCCAGTCCCATTGCCATTCCCCAGTCCCAAGTCCTGTGGCAGGACTCCTGCCGAGCGTAAGCTTTGGGAAGGAGAGAGGAGCGAGGTAAAATCCAGGCCAGGACAGACATGTTTATCGCCATATTCTCCCAGCCATGACTAAAGATGCACAGGGCATAAATACTGCCTGAAAAGCAGGCGACAAAGCGGCTCAAAATGGCACCAAGCACAACGGAACACACACAACCAACAGCCAACGACGCAGGACGGGGGATAAAGGCAAAGGATCTGGAGGCTCAGTAGGCCTCCGTCGAAGGACACCCTCACAAAGCCCAAAGGCAATTCGCAAATCGCACCGCACTCTGGCAATGACAATGAATGAATGGCACGAGGGCACAATGTGCCAGCGATAATTGAATGAAAACTCAGCGATTGTCGGCTGACATTTATGCTTAGCACTGGAAAATTGTCGAGCAATTATCGAAAGATATCCAACAACAATCAAGTGAGCAGATACATAGTTCTCCAAACAATAACAAGTGTCAATTAACTTGGTGCCCAGTGTTGTTATTGAATTAATTGAAACCGAAAGCCGGATTAACCGAGTCGAGTGCGTTTAATTAATTTTCAACTCGCTGCGGTACAGGGCAGAGTAATAAATTATTCATTCAAAACAGCCTTTGATCCCG
Organism: Drosophila ironensis; assembly: GCA_021223825.1. Classification (NCBI taxonomy): domain Eukaryota; kingdom Metazoa; phylum Arthropoda; class Insecta; order Diptera; family Drosophilidae; genus Drosophila; species Drosophila ironensis. Next base: position 716,789 of record JAJJHQ010010246.1, read on the forward strand.
AACAGGAAAAAATCCTCATCAATTGGAAAATCGCAGCTGAGATGAGATGAAACTGCAACGGCTCTTGAGCCTTTGAGGTGGCAGCTTTAAGCTTTAAGCTATTCACAGATTGCGGGGCTTGCCAGGATAAAATTCCCACGTTTAATCCAAAATATCCCTGCATATCCTCTGATTAAAGTGGCCTAAAGCAATTGCACCGTATCGATGCACTTATTGATAACGCGCTTAGAGATCAACCGGCCACTGAACGCAACAGCAATAGGTTTTTAGCTTTTCCAGCATCCATATCCACATCCACATCAGCTTTTGCCGCTTTTTGCTGAAACACAAATGACAAACTGCCGTACACATTGTGACAGCTGTCCATGGCCCTTAGCCCTGCCCATGCCCATGCCCGTGCCTGTGCCCGCTTCGGGCCCCGCTTCCGCATCCGCATCCGGAAAGGGAGCGATAGTGGCCTCGTCGGACAGCATCATCCATCTGCATAACATCCATCATCCGAGGGCCGGCCAGCGGCAAAAAAACGCAGCCAGATACAATTATGGCGGGGCGTGGCGTGCCGGGCGGTGCAGTCGCGGGAAAGAAACCCATTTGCAAATATGTATGTACGAGTGGTAGGTGCGTGGCAGGATCCGGGGCGGGCAGTGCACCCGATTGGCATTCCCTGGGTGCGATATTGCCGGGGGCAATGCCGGGGGGTGCCACTGTGCGTCACCATGCCACTGAGGGGACATCACTGCTCTGTGTGTGAAGTGCGAAGGCAAGTGAACAAAAAGTGGAGGTCGCAGAGAGGAAACCCATCGAAATCGAGGCTACTTTTACCCTGGATTGGCACCCAAAGATGTGCCGAAAACTGAGTCTGCTCTTGACCAAACAATATTATTTTGTTATAAATATGTCACCAATCCATTATTCTGGGGCTTAGACTCATAATACTAATAGATGTGAAGCAATTACACTTGATCTAGACATGTTTTCACACAATTTTCAAACCAAAATGATTGTCACCAAAATCGAAGAGAATTTCTTATTAGAAAACATTTCTTAACCAATAAAACTCGTAAGATCCAAACATAGCAAGCCGCCAAGCTTCTTCCAAAACTAAGGCAGTTTTAAGGACCCTCAAAGAAAGAATTGACCCTTTATAATACCCAGATTTTGGTATCCAAAAAGTCGTAAAACCCAAAACAAACCAAACCCGCCCAGGGTAGCGAATAGCGAGAGACCGTCATTGAGATGTCAGCTGTGAAAAGTTGCGTTGACTGGCGAGGATCCCGCTTCAGTTCAGTTGGGACGAGATGAGTCCGCACTGTCCGTCCGTTGTCCGTTGTCCATAGTCCGTAGCCCCGTTTCACAGTCCCCCCCCGCGCCTTATTTGTGTATGTCTATGGGTGTGGTGAGCCAATAAATATCGTGTTTAAGCCAACACCCGGCCAACAAACAAACACGGGGAAGAGGACACGGGGATCCGAAGGGGCAGGCAGCATGCAGTATGGTATCCAAACATGTGGAATGGATGGCAGGGGAGTCCCTAGCTCATGCTCCTGCCCCTGGTCCGCTTTATGCCTCCATTGTGTGGCAAGCTGTGCGAAACTGTGCGAAGGCGTTGGAGCATAAACAGTTTTTGACATTGTCAGGCCAAGACACATGCTAATGCCACAAACTGTGAATGCCCCGGGTTTGGGTCTATTTTTTCCTTTTTTTTTTCGTTCAGAGAGGTTTGGCTGTTCAGTGAATATGAGCGATGAAATGAATGAAATGAGTGATCACAAGTGGGCGTGTGAGGGGCGTGCGCTTGATTGAGGCTTCAACGCTGCAAAGCCGGGACAAATTGGTTGGGGGACTATGGAAAGCTATCAATTTCAAGCCAGCTAGCACTACTTTTCACACGCATTTGGCAAATAAATCATGTAAATAATGCAAGTAAATGTGTCACTCACCCAATCGCAGGAAAAAGGCTCGAAATGGGAAGCTGCAAAGGAAAGAAATATAAAATAGTTTTATGAGTAACTTTAACCTATTGCTCTAGAAGAAGTCTAGGCCTTTTAAAGAGCGAGCTTAGCGTGAAATCTGTGCATAAAAATCCCACATAAATAAGTGCCCTGCCAGCATAAATAAATAACTCAATGCGAGCGAGAAATAAAAGTGGCAAATATTGCAGCAGTTGCCGCAATCGGCATATTTTCATTGTCGCAAATTTGCAGGCACACCAAGCCAAAGGGATAAAGGATAAAGGCCCCTGACACTGACACTGGCACTGCTTTTGGGCCATTTTCTGGTAGTGTAGGCCTGCTCCATATGTGCCTACGTCGGTTTGCTCGCTCGGCCGTAAACGTTACGTTATCTGGTCCCTTCCCCTCCAGAATCCGGTAGACTGGATGAATAGCCTCCGAAAATGGGGTGGCGTGTGTGGAGTGTGCGATATATAGTAGGGGAGACATCTATTGAGGATAGAGTATATAGAGGCAGGCATAACCGTACTATATCTTTCGGCTTTTATAGCCCTCACCGAGATTCACGTTTTTAGGGTCTCGGCCTTTGGACTTTATGGACTCATTTTGTGAGTGGACGTGATGTGAAAGTCGTCGTACCACCCTGCACACCCTGCCCATCCTGCACGCCCTGCCCACATGCCCACACACACACGTGTTGTGGGTAAACCGATTTGTCATTATTATTGAAGACCATAAAATCCCCTGGAACATACAGCATGGAGGAGCATGGAGCATGGAGCATGGAGCTTGGGCGGGCGAGCTGTCCTGATGTCCTGATGTCCTGACGACTCTGATGGGTCACGGCAAGTCAAAGCGTTTAGCAGGCGCTTAAAAAGCAAACATCACAAACATCACAACATGACAGGGCTGGCAGGACAGCAAGGACACGGAGATCAGGTACCACCCCACCATGCATCAACGCCGACATTATTGCGGCCAAAGCGGCAAATCAACCTCTGACCTCGCATCGCAAATTGCTGGTCAAGTTAGCAGCCATAAACAGCCAAAAGGTCGACGAGTGGCAGCGGCAGCGGAAAATGTTTCAAAAACACATAGATCAAAACCGGAAAACCAGACAATTACGCTGGAAAATCCGCTCAAAAATCGAACAAGCAGAAGGCATTGAGCAAAAATATCGAAAAGTAAACTCGAGCGGAAAATTGTGAGCCGGCGGCAGCTTAAGTTATTAAAAGGCAAACGACGCGGCGCCTGGGTGAAGAGCATGAAATTATTATTATAAATGATGGCAAAGGAAAAACTTTTGACAGCCTAAAGTTTGAGCCAAAGTGCAAATTAGAGCAGCGGCGAAATGCGGAAAAACTAATTTAAGCCGTAATTTATGTGCAATAAATTCTACAGCTTGCGCCATTAAAAAATCTGCAAAAGTTAAATAATGCAACGGAAAAAGGAGAGATGCTGAGTATTAACTCAACAAATTGCAGCAAACCCATCACTTCTGCTGCGGCGCAAAAATGCAGCTGGGAATTCGCTTTGAACTCGGACTGCTCGGCATAAAAGGTGAAGGTGCGAAGTGTCGCTTGCCACAAGCGGTGGCAGGACCAAAAGGAGGCGGGACGCCCCATCTGCCATCGCCCCAGCTGTGGGACACTACATTATGGAATTTCCTTTGTGCTTCATTCCAATCAGGAAAAGTGAAATGTCCCCGAGGAGCAGTGCAGTGAAATGTTGAGAAAAAGAGAAAGTGGGCTGAAATGGGGCGGACGAGAAACATTTTGTTGTACGAATGCGAATGTGGCAACTTTTTGCATCCTGCAGCAGCATCCTTTTTTTTTGTTTTTTTTCCCCCTTTTCCCCCATTTTTCTGGCCCTTTTTCCAGCCCTTCCTGCCCCACGCACCATGTTTGCTTAACCAAATTAAAGTTTTTGGCAAGAGGAACGTGTGGCACGAGTTTGGTTTTTCGCATACCCACTTTCCCGGTTCTGGTTTTCCTAGAGACGTACAAAAATTGTCCTATAATTACTATAAACAGGAAATGTTCTCTATATCCTCGCTGATTATAAGAGACATTCAAATATAATCCAAGCAAATTAAGTGATTATCGATATAATCGAAATGTTATCGGCAATTCAGATTCCAAGAAGTGAGACTTCTGACTTTCCTGGTTCTTGTTTTCCTAGAGATGTTAAAGAATGCTACAATAATCACTATAATAAAGAAATTTTCTCCAATTTCGCGCTGATTAAAAGAGGCGTTTAAGTAACACCCAAGTAAATCCAAGCAATCGAAACAAATTAAGTAATTATCGAAATAATCGGCCACAATTTAGTTTCCAAGAAGTGAGACTTCTGAGTGAATTGATCAAACCCTCATAATCGTATATTTTTTCCATCTCTAGCAAGAGCCTTCTGCCTAATTAGTTGTAAGCGAATTTGTATTCAATTTGCTGGGTCTGTCGGTGCGGTGGTGGGCGGGCATTTCGGTTCCTCTTCCGGTTTTGGTTGCCAGTTCCTTTTCCTGATCCTGCCACTACCACTGCCACTGCCTCTGCTGCTCCTTGCTGGCCTCCTCTGTGGGTCAGTTGCTCATAACTCGGCCTGGCAGGCCATAAATTATGTTGCCTACGACTTGGCAATTAAGCCCCCTACAACGCAGAAATGGGCCAAGGGAATGGGGCAAATGGGGTGGCTAGTGGCGCGTGCCGAACCGACAAAATTATAGTTGGGAGCCTCCGAGGTGGGATCATCCACCATTCCAAGCCCAAGCCGAATCCGAATCCGAATTCGTGTCCGTATCCGTATCCGTGTCCGTAGCTCGGAGAAGCACATCAAATTTACACCTAACAAACTTCATAACAAAGTCATAAAACCCGGCACCGCACCGGCTGTGTGGGTCATAAAAATGTTTTGCGCCAAAAGAGAGAGACCAGGCCCGATCCGATTCGAGAGGAGAAGTGCCTAAGAGGTATGGACATACCCTTTGCCCGGTGAATATGCAAATTGAAGACAGTGTCGGGCATACCCCCGGAGGAGGCTTAGGTAAGGCCACACTCAGCGAAAAGAACCCACACCTTCCAAGACTCATGAAATCTAGAGGGGTGTCCTAGGATAAACAAAGAGATTGTCACTCAAAGAGTGCCACGATCCGGGATTTTTTGTGAAACTACGATGAGTTTTCTTTTGCAGATTGGATACTTTTTGCGGAGTGCAGAACCGCAGGCAAAACTGAAACAGAAACTGCAAAAATGCTCAACCAGCAAGCGATGAGAGTTGGCGGCAAGAGCAACAGAGGAGTGGTTTTTGGTTTGAGACCGGGCACTTAAAGTTCTCGGGCAGGCTCTTTAAACAACCGCACACCGCCTGGAAGCCTGGAAGCCTAGAGACCACCATGTAGAACCCGACCACGGCCCGGCCCCATGCCCCTCTGAAAATTGCTCAGTTTTTGGGAGGCGCCTGCTGAAAATATGCATATGAATATAAAGCTATGCGGCCAGGATGTGTGTGTGTGCTGAAAGTTGCGAGCCCTCGCCCTCGCCCTCGCCCTTTGACCCACCACCCTCAACCTAACCCGCCTCGTCGTTGTGTCCTTCTAAGAGGAACAGACAGACAGTTTATGTTTGCATGTCACTGAGCCTGTAATGTATTCTAATTGAATGTTGAACTTGACCAGCTTCACATGTGCGAGCAACTGGGGCCGGACACAGGACACAGGACACAGGACACCGAACACGGAGGAAGGAAACCGAGCAGGACAAGCGAGGCCTTGGATGTTAGAGAACGAGGAACATGCCAAATTTTCGGGGGATTTGCACATCAACATCAGCAGAAAGCGTAGTTTCCCCGCCCCCCCAAACAAAAAAACATAAAAAAGGCAATGAAGGCAAATCAATTTTAAAGGATATGCAGTACAGTAATTGTTTGTTTTATTTGAGGTCAAAAAGCCAGTAAACTTATTGGCCAGAACAATTTGCTTTGGGCTGTGAAATGTTGGGAAATATCTCAGCTAAAGCAAATATGCAAGCTGAAGCAAATAATTCAAAGTTATTAAAAAGCAAAATGTTGTTCAGGATGCCGAGCATAGAAGTCGTTCAAGGCAGCTCAAAAGATATTCCCCAAAGACGCCAGGAAACAGAGAGACTTATTTACGTTTTTTGAATTCAAATGAACATTGTGTGTGCACACACACAATCGCTCAGTCAGTCACTCAAAATGGCTAACAATTTGAATTTGAATTTGAATTTGAAATTCAGGAATCGCCGCCATTTGCATGAAAACTAAATGCAACTTCTGTTGCCTCAAACAAGTGCACAAATATTTAACCGTGGCGCCGGCCTGAACAATTCGGTTCGATATTGTGTTGTGTAATTTTATTAAAATTCATTGACCACCGCACCTGCCCCGCTGATTGCATTTGCCCTGCCATCCATCGCACATTCAACATTGAACATTGAACATTGAGCATTGAACAAGGGAAAATAATGGCAAAAACCATAAACCAGGCGCAACAATCAAACTGAGAGATACTGTGCCAGAGATAGAAACAATTTGCCAAAAAATGCTAAGGAAAAAGCACACAGAAATAATCTATATACATATGTGTGTGGGATACATAAAATGTGCGCATGTTGTTGGCACGCCAAATGCAATTTCCATAACAAATCAAATATTTTATGGCCCAAGCCAAATGGCAGCCGAAAAATGTTTTTTGTCGGCTTTAAAGTGCAAGTGGAGAGAGCCACGTTTCTTGGGCAAAGTGGTCAGGTCCCTAAATCACAAAATGGGTCAAACAGGCCATGTTCTACTATACGTATATGCCCTTATCCAGAGTGTAATCCCAACGGCTGGCCGGGGCAAAGGCAACAATTAGTCGAGCATTTGCTGCAAATAATATTTGCCAAATGTCCCAAACAGAATTGTCATAAATAAAGCCGCACGCACTCTGGCGCACGCATTTTGGTCCTTGCAAAAAAAGGATTTCAAGTGGTTAACCCTCTTTCTGGGGCTTAAATGCCAACGATTTACTTGATGTGGCCACGGAAAAGCCGGAAAAGTGCCGCATACAGCCGCCCGCTATTCGGTTGCTGTTGCTGTTCATTGTAATTAACAAACTGACACTTGAAACATTGTTTCCTTTGTCCTTTGATGCTGACTTAAAGCCGCACTGGAAATGCATATTTAATTCGTAGCAGAAACTACCATTCCGTCTGTAATTGTGAAACTTTTAAGCAATTTACGGTCACCAGGGGGCGGCCCGGGCGACTGCCAAGACAACTAGGACTGCTAAGGTTAATCCCCCGGCGAACAAGATGGACAAGATTCGAAGTTTCCGTATTAATTTAAAAGTTAAGACAAACAGGGAGAAACTCTGGCAAGAAGATTCCAGGAAACGAATTAGGTAATCAAGTCGAAGGGCTGCAAGTTAAATATTTGCCGGATAACTTGTAATCCCAGTAAAATAGGGTTATCCACAGATTCCCCTAAATAATTATATAATATAATAATAATTTAATTGAGTCGAAAAAGCCAGGCAAAATGGAAAGGTATTAAATTAGATATGTCAACAATCAGAAACGCTATGCCTATTTTCATTATCAATTAGTTTTATATAATGTTATCCGGCATTGACCCTGAGCAGGGACGATGAACATTTTTGTTGGCCGTATCTTCATTGTTTATTGTCCGATCTTTATAAAACTTTCCCAATGGCTAGATACCACATTTTTAACTGTAAGCAGAAATATTTATATCTCTTACTCTAACCATTTTGGAGACATACACAGATATGCAGGAGAAAAGATACTGCCAAATTGTATCTTAAGGTATATGATATAAAAATCAAGTAATCTTTTAAAAATTTAGATTCTCAAGTTTATCTCGGAAGTGAAATCATTTATTTAAGTAATTTTTATAAGAAATTTACCTCCCAAATATATTATTTCGAAGGATTTAAGGTTTAGAGCCAAATCGGAAACATAAAGTTGGGAAAAACACCATCCAGGCTCCATGAATTCACACCAACTGATGGAGATTTTTCTATTGAGGGAAATCGGATATCACAAATCCAATTTTTGCAGTGCCATTTGTCGGCTGCTGACTTCTGACTTCCAGCTTCCGTTTCTATAATCGCATTTTCCACTCCCACTCCCACTCCCACCTCGACCTCGATTGGCGATTGTATCTCCGCATCTTTGCATTTATTATGGAACGTCTTTCACTCGCCTGCTGATTGTTTTGCGCTTGTTATTCTGTGATTTGTTTTCCATTTGGGAAAAGCACCGTAAGCGGCAAGCGGCAAGTGGCAAGCGGCAAACGGTAAACGGAAAATGGAAAACAGAAAACTATCTAGCCCACGACGAGCGCTTAACTTTTAAACTCACCGACAAAACCGAGCTGAATACAGGGCTGCGGGACAGAAACACGTGCAAGTGTCAACTGCACTGTTTTAGTTTTTTGGAAATTCAGCACCCAAAACATACTATAGGACCATGTTGTATGTGCGGCACAATGCGGAATGTGGCAGAAACATTTACACAAAGCCCAGCGGCGACGGCAGCACCGAAAACCGAAACTAAAACTGCAGCAATTAACTGCCAGATTGGCCATTTGGGTATGGGTTTTGGGTGTGGGTGTGGGTCTGCGTGTGGGTGCTTGGGATCGGTTGAAAGGGCCAAAACCCATAGGGCAACAAATCAGGCGGGACTAAAACTTTGATGCACTTGTTTCCGTGCAAAAAAACATTCAAGGAAGCGAAAGCGAAAATCGTTTAAGTAAGCCGGATTGCAAATACCACCATCGCATCGCCGCACCATCGCACCATCGCACCACCGCACTCTTGGGCTCCAATCTGCTGGGGCATTGTATAGTATTGTTATTTTTAAGCCTACGCAACCGGACCCTACTCCGCAGCAGTGCCGCCAGTGGTGGGTTAAGCTCTTCCGCCTGCTTTTCTGCTCAAGAGCTGAGGTTGGGGCTGTGCTTGGAGTTTTGGGGGAGTGATGTGCAACAGTAACAAAACGCTAAACCACCAAACACCAAATGCTGTCGCTGTCAGAGAGTCGCCAAGGGTCAGGGGTTAGGGTTTTGGGTTTAGAGGTGGTTCGTAGTGGTGCGGAGGCGTCAGGGGGTGAAGGGGTCGAGAGGAAGCCCTGGACGCCAGATGCGAAACTTCACACACCGCACACAGAGCGAAAACAATGTGTCACGATAGGGATATCAACTAGACTTCTGCATGAATGTACTCATTTATAGCATAACAGATCTGTACAGTTTTGTAGTGTTTTTAAAAATACTACACTCATTCTTTATTGTACCTTATACTATATAGGCCGCAATAAAATGGCACAACAAATATACTGTGATGAAAAAAAAGGGTGCGCAACCTAGAATGAGTGATTCATTTGTCGTTTTGGATGCATTCATGCAGAAGTCTAAGTCTGTGCATCCAAAATATTACCCATCCAAATCAGTTTAATAAAACAAAGACAAAAATGTAATTGATTAAATGGAATTGTAAATGAGCGGGAAAGAATTTTAAACATCCCATGCAAATGAATGGCAATGTATTCAATTTGTTATTATACTTTGAAGTAATTTTGAGTGGGAATACGTCAGAGCATTTCCCACATAGTTTCACGGAAATTTTAAATCAATTTTAATTAGTTTTGCAGCTTAATATTTTTTAAAGAGTTTAATGATGTCATTGGGGAGGAGTCATTAGTGAAAACGCCAAGCAAATGAGGGCAATGGAAACCCTTTGATCCCCCAAAAGTATTCAATAATTTTTGCTGACTGTGCTGCTGCCGCCCACTTGCTGTTCATTTGCGCATCTAATGAAGCTCAACGCTGCAAATGTGCGTGGGCGGTTAACGGCTGCGGCAGCGTCGTCGTCAGCTGCTGCCATCAACAACGCATTTCGGTGGAAAAAGTTTTTCCGGACGGAGAGGAAAGTCGGAAGGAAGCAGGAGATGTGGACGAGGGGTGCGGGGGGGATGGTGGGGCGCGGCCATAACATAACGTTTCATTAGAGATGAGCTGATAAACATGCAGGCGCAGCAGCGGTAACGAAAAAACCAAACATCCCACCAAAATGTCAAGAGTTTGCCGAAGCGAAATTAAAATGTTCCCCGCGAGGATACACGGCGGAAAAAGTCGACAATCTTTAAGGGAAAATGGGACAAACAATGTATGATTTCATTTAACTTAAAGTGTTTTGATGTTCAACATGGCGTATGAATAATAAAATATTACTCATACGCCCTGTATGCCCCTCATATAAGTTTAATAAGTATAAAAATACAAATAAATTAGTTCAAATATAGTTCCAGGCAGCCAGACACTATTTAATACCTAGAAAGCATTGTCTATTATTAATATTTAAGCCTGAAGATTTAATTTCGTATTTACTCAAAACTTTTCGTTACAACTTTATGGTTTTTTGAAAAATTCATAATAATTTTACTGGTATATAATTCAAATTTTAATTCTTTCAAAATTATATACATATCTCTAGAATTGTATTATCATTTAGAGTATGTACATTACTCATACGCCATGTATGCCCTGAAAATTTAAGCTAATGCATAGGTAATGTTTAGAGAAATAAGAAACTTTGGCTGATTTAATTATAATCAAATATGTTCACATACTTCGAGTCTGTCGAGGCACCATAAATTATCCGTCATACATCGCGTATACGTGATATAACATTGAAAACAAAGGCCTCCCTTTCCCAAACTTTTCCATTAATACTTGCAAACACCTTCTTGAATATTTAATCAAAATCGTTTCAGAAACCGACGCCTTTGTCGCCTGTTAATACCACACATGTGTGCATTTGGCGTTTGTTTTTGTTGATGTTGTTTTTCTCGTTGCTGTTTCGGTTTGTATTTTTTTTTTGGTTTTGGCCATGTTGTGCTTGTTATGGTTGTTGCTGGTCCCGGCAGCCTGCCTTTTGTTTTTCGTTGGCCCTAAAAAAATGTTCACAGTTTCTTGTTTCGTGGCTAGGGGACGGGGACAGGGACGGGGACGGGGAAGGGGTTGACCAAAAAGAGGGCCAGAATGCCAGAACGCGAGAATGCCGGAATGCCTCGTGCGGTTTTTGGACGCACGACAACAACAGCGCCCGAATTTGAGTGGTAACCAAAGCGGGAAGCGGCGTCCAGCGTGTTGCAGGGGGCGGAAAAGCAGACAGAGGCGGGCCATGGAGATGGAGGAGGAGGAGGGGGTACTTGCCCGCCAATACAATAACAAATTAAAGGCACAAAGGATTTAGCATGTGGCACACGGCTTAGCTCCGCAGTGCGGCCGTTTCCCACCCATTCCGCCTGCCACGCATCCCATTTGCACCGCAAAAAACTGGTTGTAAGTTTATCAAACTTTTCAATTTCTTAAAAAATTTGGGATCTTTCAAAAATAATTTCCCATAATTTCTAATCTTAAGTCAATATTTCCCGTAATCTCGAAACTAAGCAGCTATATTTTCTAACAATTTTAGATTGTAGACTTTTTGCAGGAAATAATTTCTACTAAAATTTCTACTCGAATGTCTCGACTATAAATACCCGGTGTTCTGTTTCCACCTGAACATGAATAAACATTACGGATGACAAGTCTATCTATAGAGATGCTGTGGACCCAACACATTTTTGCCATTTTCGCGGTAGATGTAACCAACTGATTTTTGCAACACAGATGGATATTGGCTTCACCAATATACCATCCAAATTTAATGCCCCTAGAGTTAAAATTGTGGACGCCACAGACGGACAAACGGACACGGCTAGATCGATTCGACTTTTTAGGGTCGGAAAAGTTTCCTTCTCTCTGT
>JAJJHQ010010246.1:728653-764315 GCA_021223825.1 Drosophila ironensis
CCTCCTGAAAGTTCAGTTTCAAAAGTGAAAGCTTTTCAGTGGACCCTTTCCATTTCTATTGAGTTTCTCGCAGTGGCGAAATGTTGTTGCGTGGAAATTGCGTGGCATGTGTGGCAGGGTGCACGAAATGCAAATGGAGACAAAGGAGGAGACGCAACCGCAGGATCAGAGGATAAGCGGAGTGCAGGGGGGGCAGGGGGGCAGCGGGAAGTTAAGCCTTGGGCGAACATTACCGGCGATTACTCCTTTAGCGTCCACTGCCCCTGCCACAGCCGCCATTTACCGCTACCGTTGCCGTTGCCGTTGCCCGTTGCCGTTAGTGGCTGCTTGCAACAAGCTCGAAATTCGGATGTGGATGCGGATGCGGATGCGAGCATCCTCCGCTAAGCTCATCAGGGAATAGTGGCAACAACGGCGGCAAGTGTTGGCCGAAAACTTTAAGGCAGCCCAAGCTGGACCACACTGCAACACGGACAAGGGACAAAGCCAAGCCAGAGGCCCACAAATTGCAAATTTAAATTAAAATTCATATTCAAATTATAATGAAAGCTTTTCCCGGAAAACCAATGTCTTTCATCTGCTTCTGTCGGCGCCTTCAATGCCAATCAAACTTTGTCAGAAATGAAACGAAATGTTTGCAGAACAAGAAACCCATTTGTCCGATGTCTACGAAAATTGATTGGACACAAATTGGTGTATTTAGGCCGTTCTCTCAGTGCCCCGATAGCCCCGGTGAAAATTGGTTGGCGAGTGCAGCCTGCTTTTGGGAACGGCTGGCAATCATAATCACAGAGGCGTGAGAAAAGTTGCCGTGGGGCAAAACGTTTCATGGGACGGACAAGCCGACCATTTAAGTGATTAAAGCCAAGTTTTCACGGCAATCCAATATCCAATTAGGCAGCAGTCACCGCAGCAGCAGGATGATTGATCGATTGACACGCTGAACGGTGGCACGGCAACAGGCAACAGGTGGCAACTGGCAACTGGCAAGTGGCAAGTGGCAAGCAGGTGGCAAATAGTAAGTGGCAAGTGCGGTGCCGTCGGCAGTCAAGAGGTAACATTATAACACGCGATGCCACCATCTCTCGGTCTAATAGTCGACGCATTAATTCGCTTACTCACAGGAGCCGGAAAAGTGGAAAACCCACTCCCCTAATATGCCAACAGCCATATATTTCCCCGCTCCTGCGGCATTGTGTTTTCCCGGGCGCTCGACACAAAATCCCACTCAGCTACACACGCACCTCCCCTCCCACCTGCCCGTCGTCCCCGCCATTGTCGCTAACTGTTCGAGGGCGTTAAATGCAATAAATTGCATAAAAACTTTTCCACCCCCCACAGGGGCGGCCTTTGGGTAGGTGCGGGAGCTTGAGAGCATAATAATGCGGGGACTACGAGTGCTTGCTTTCAAAGTGTGGCTTTAAATCAAAATAGGATTATCTATATAAACGCGGGCGCATTCAACACATTTGCAACATAAAGAACCGGTAACTTTAACAATAATATTTATAAACACATCATATTAAAAACGTGACATTACGTATGCCTACCGTACCCCCCTACACTTGTTAAAACTTATTCAAACTTTATAATCTATAGAAAGAAACACAACATGTTTGTGGTTTTAACTTAAGTGACCGGGGTTAAGGAGATAAGGTGGGTATTTTTTTAGCCAACTTTGGATATAAACACTGATTTCAAACGGACATACATTATNACGGCCAAAACTAGGTGAAGGAGTGCTCTAATCGCAAAAAGGGCTTTAATTCGTGATCACCCCAAAATTATGGGAAAAATCGAAAATCGGTAATTTTTTTCTCAACTTTGCCATATCATAACTTTTCCAAAAGAAATCGCAGAACCACGGGGAATACCTCGATGGAAAGCTGATTTACCCACAAATCCGTTGAGATACAGATCTTTGAATTCAGATAAAAATTGGCCAAGATATGGCAAAAAGTTATTGAAAAAACTTTAAACGGCCAAAACTAGGTGAAGGAGTGCTCTAATCGCAAAAAGGGCTTTAATTCGTGATCACCCCAAAATTATGGGAAAAATNTCGTGATCACCCCAAATTGCGATCTCATAACTTTACCAAATATATATGCAGAATTACCGGGAATACCTCGATCCAAAGCTGATTCCTTTCCAACCCGTAAAGATACTGTAATACGGGTAATTACCAGCTCATAACTAAAATAAGCGACAGCGAATTGAAAAAATTAGAGATAGGGATCGATAATTGGAATCCCCATGAAGAGTTTGAGCTATAGATCTCTGAATCCCATGGATAAAAGGTCTATAATTTGGTATGCTGGGAGTTATGGCAACCTAATTGCTTCCAATTTAGTTTAAGATGAAAACAGCAGCGAAATAAACAAAAGAGCAGGGTAGCGAACTCTTTCTGATGCCTAGTAAGTTCCGAAATTGCAACCAAGTTGATTTTGATTTAAATTCTGGGGGTATTTAAGGTTTGAGGTTCTCATGTACCCGTATTTACACATCACTCAAGAAGGTTACCTTTGGGGCTGGGGCATTGAAAATTCAAATAAAATCAAACCAAAGTGACTTAATGCAGATGCTCGATTAAGAGAAGGCATCACTTAATTTGCATTTGACATTGTTTTACCATTAAATTTGTGACGCACTCACGCCGCTCGCCCATCCTCGGGACCCTGGCACCAGGACCTATCGAGGGGGAGGGTGCACACGAGCATAAACTTAAAGCGCCAATGAGGGACATTACATTATTGAGTTGGCGACGGCCGTCGATAGTTTGCGGTGGAATGGTCGCCCGGCCAGGACATGCAGGACCAGCAGGGTCCTGGCGCGGAAAGCGCAGAGAGTGCAGGTGGGTACGTTCGTGGCTTGGCGTCCTGGCTCCTGCGGTGCGGAGCTTGGGCATTAGTTTGACATTTACTTGGGCACGTCGTTAGCAGCTGAGTGCCACATGCAACAACGCACGCGGGTGGAGGAGGTGCCAACGGCACTGCGAGAAAATGGCAAGTCAAAAATAGGGTTTCGGGAAGGTTAAGGCTTGCCTCAAGTTCACTTCTAAAATCAATAATAATTGCCTGACATTTGCCAAAGCAGTTGCCGTGAAAACTACTCAAATCTATTCACTTTTTATTCAAGTTTGCGAGAACAACTTTCCCAGGCAGCGTTGCATCTTGTGGGGCTTTAAAAGTAAAGAACAACACTCATTTTGTGTAACTAGAACCCCTTTCAAATTGAGATTTCCCAGAGCTGGTGCTAGCACGAAAAAACTTGAAGCTGTTTGGATAATTAAGCAAATAGCAACCGCTTTAATGCCGCCTCAAATACTCGGATTTGTTTGTTTGCCATCGCTCGGCGGATTGTTATGCCCCACTCGCTTTTATGAATCACTTTAATTCACGCATCAACAAGCGTATCAGCATCAGCATCATTGTCTGATAGTCTGATAGCCTGATGAAATGTTCCCATAGGACTTAGGGGTAATCCCCGCCGAGGAGCACCCAAGGAGCACTCATAGCTTTTGGCCAGTGCAGTCGTGGCACTCTAATGCCCTTGCCATGGCCCGGCAATTCAAATAGTTGAAATTGTTTGAGCTTGATTTAGGCAGACACACCTCGGCACACACACCGCACACACACGCCGCACACACACACACAACACACTCGATGGCGTCAAGTTATTCGAAGCACTTTAGCCACCGCCCCCAGCCCCCCCTGGCCAGGTCCTGCCTGGTCGTGCTTGGTCCTGCCTGGTCCTGCCGCACTCTCTCATAATGTTTCCCCAGCCAGACCGAAAGCACAACAAATTAAGCCTTTTAGCAAACACAAACAAAAGTCCAATTTGTTGCCAAGTTGTGACGCTGTCCAAAATGCAAAGCCGTTGCCAGAAAGCAACAGAAACCCCCGTTCCCGTTCCCGTCCCCCTCCCCGTTCCCGTCCCCCCTTGACACTTTTGGCCAGATTGTCGGAGGTGAAAAAGTTTTTGGCGCTCGCCTCGCTTTTCGCCTTCCGCTTCTGTTTGACTTAGATAATAGCGCAAAGAAATTTGCGTAGACTACTCCGGTTTCCAGCTTCGAATGCGTACGTAGTACGTACCCCTCCGGCATTCATGGCAAGTATCAGCAGCAGGCAGCAGCGGGAGCAGCAGAGGCAGCAGCAGCAGCTGATGAAATTAAACAAATTGTAGCGTGGAAAAATTTCAGTCCCGGTTAGGTTTCGTCATTTTATTTTATGGCCACTGGGCATGGGCATGGGCATGGGTGCAGGTGCGGGTGCGGGTGCAGGTGCTGAACACAAGGCAAATAGCACTTTCACTCTAGCCCCGCCCCCTCGATGAACTCTGTTTGTCTTAATTAAATGCCAGAGGATTGGGGTTTGCATTGGAATCCAGGAATGCGAGGGGGCCAGGCACCAGGTCGGTCGGTAGGTCGGTAGGTCGGTGGGACGCTTTAAATATTGCTCTCAACGAATCAAAGGCTTATCGCCAGGTAATTTTCCAGCTTTTCGCTTATCTGGTTTACTATTTAAAGTTTCAAGCGGGCGTTGTTTGATTCATTCATTGGTATTCAAGGCCATACGCAAGCGGAAAAGCTGGAAAAGTCTTAGCATAACTCAACGCACCGCAAATCCTATGTGCCGGGCTTAGGGCCCAAAATTACAACTGCTTGCCACCGAATGTGCCGCTTAATTACTTTCAAATCCTGATCTATTCGGCGGGGATCCCACTGTGCCCTGAAAACAAATCGCAGCAGCAGCAGCAGCAGCAGCAGCGGTAGCGGCAGCAGCAGCAGCAGCACACGAATCCAATTCCGGGGCAACAGCTCCGGAATAAAACAGACCGCAGCACTAAGCTCCTACATGAGTAATCGTAATCCCGTAAAGTTTTGCTGGGAAACCAACTCATAACCCGTAATCATCGCAATTAGTTTAGCCCCCGATGACGACGACAACGTCGGGCTCCGGGGTTTTCGGTGTTTTTCCGGGGCCCCAGAGGAAAGAGGGCGGACTATGGGTTACGGGTTACCGGTTACGGATTGCCGCCCCGTTGCCAGGCTGCCGACTGGCAAGTGGCAGAGTGCAAATGGAATACGGTAATGGAAATAGATCCGGAGAGCTGGGAAGCTGGGAAGCTGGGAAGCGTAAATCATCGAGGTGCTGCCGTGTCGTCATAGGAGCCACAATCAAAACAGGTGCCTAAGGCCATAAACGAAGGCCATTGCGACTAGGCGATACCCGGTAATTACGATTTGGCAGCTGGGATACACGCATAAAATTTACTCCAAGTTTAACCAAATGGCTAATGATATAACTCAAACTTGCGTAGAATTCTTAGCATACATTTTGCATGAAATTGAGTGTATAGATCGCTTTGAGAGCACTCTCAAAACCATAATATAAGGAAACTATTCCTTGATCTTTTACTTCGTCAAGCTTCGTGAAAAGCCGATCCTCTCAAGGCCCCTTGGGACCTTGCATGCGCAACACTGTGTGAAATATTTAAATATCTTGTTAACATCAAATATACCTACTATTCAAATACTTTGCAAAATCATCACGTCGAAATGCATTTATGCTGAAAACCCATGTAGCTACTAGCTATGTTTCTGCTCGGAAAACTAGCCCTAAAATTGAAATTTTCAGTTATGCAAAGCCACACGCCAATCCCAAAAGCCCTCCCCCCCAAACAACCAAACAAGCACCCAAACAAACAAGCGGTCGTTGCATTTAATAAACCTCAAAAGCGTATACCCCGAGGACAGGGTTATGGGTGGTGCATGTCGTGGAGGGAAATCAGCAACAAACCAGTAAGCCGAATCACGGCGGCCATAAAAAGCACCCATTCGCGTGGACAGTCGCCGGCGGAGTGATCAACATCAACACACACGGCAACGGGGGCCTGGTACGCAGATACGGATTCGGATTTGGTTACGGATTCGGGTTCAGATTTGGATGAACGATGATGGCGAGAGCCCCATAAGCCGTTGAATAAACAGCGCGGGCGGCGTTTAATTGTTTTAAGGCGAGGGGTCGCTTCAATACCGTGGAAAATTGGAAAAACCACTCAGGACCTTCGAGGGCTAACACGTTGGGGGGAGTCCCACCTAGTCATCCCAGCAAAGTAAGCCAGAGCTATGTAATTACAGGGTAATTCAGAGTTGTTAGATTGGTAGGCATTGCGATTGTTTTCGCTGTCAACACAGCCACTGATATTTTAGATTTGAGGCCCCAGCGCCACCTCCGGGCGGGAAGATATAACGCAACCGTCCAACGCCTCAACTTCAGTTCACAGAAACGTTCCGAGCACTCAGCACAATGACAAAATCCAGCACGGACGACCCCAAGCAGCCCAAGAGCGCTGACCAAACGGTCACCGATCCTGCCCAGACGCCGGCGGATTTTGAGACTGCCATCGATGCCGCCGGCTTTGGCATGTTCAACATGCTGCTCTTGGCTGCCGCCATACCAGCAGCCATGGCCACCGTGTACGAGACCTCCACGATGTCCTACATCTTGCCCAGTGCCGAGTGTGATCTGAAGCTTAGTCTGTTGGACAAGGGCATATTGAATGCCATCACCTATGCGGGAATGATCAGCTCGGCGGTGCTATGGGGCTTCCTGGCCGACACCAAGGGCCGCAGGAATCTACTTATCGTTGGCTTTTGCGCCGACACCGTCTTTGTCCTGGGCGGCGCCCTCAGCCAGTCGGTGATTCAGTTGATGGTCTTCAAGTATCTGGGCGGATTCTGGTGAGTCTCTTGCCCCAATTGGATTGCCTTGGGCAACCGTAGTAATCGGGTAATTGATGAATTTACAGCATGAGCGGCCCCTTTGCCGTGCTGATGTCTTATTTGACCGAACTGCACGGACGGCAGCATCGGCAGCGCATCATGATGATTGTGGGCGTGATGTTCTGCATTGCCACACTCTCGTTGCCCGGTTTGGCGATGGTGATTCTGCCCCATGAATGGAACATTCGGGTCTGGACCTTGACGCGTAAGTGCCGAGGGTGTGTTACATGTCTGCGATAAGATAACTACCAGATATTGGCTTAGATTTGATATCTAAGAACAGCTGATTCCACGCGCCGCCAAAGATTACAAGACCTAGATGCAGTGGGATCGTAAGAAGGTTAGATAACAGCCTCCAATCAGGGTAGTTATCTTCGAGCGACGATGGACCCCAAAAAACTTTGATTCCCCCAAAAAACTTTGATCGCAAGCCTAAGCATCGCAAACCTCTGGTTATTTTTCAGTGACTTCCTGGCAAGTTTTCGTGGGCATCACAGCTTTGCCCAGCTTCCTGAGCTTCGTGCTCTTTTTCTTCTTCCCGGAGAGCCCCAAGTTCCTCATGGCCCAGGGGCGCAATCAGGAGGCCATGAATGCCTTCCAGTTCATCTACCGTCTGAACACCGGAATGCCCAAGGATACCTTTCCCGTGAGTTCAGGGGCTTGGCTATCAAGCGAGAATTTCACCTCAACAAAATTTTTGTGGTATTTGCAGATCAAAGTGTTGGCCAACGAGATGATGGTGCCGCTCAAGAAAGACAAAACCCAAGGGGCGGAGATCAAATTGCCCATCGAGAGCAGTGAGACCAAGGACCAGGATGTGGAGCAGGCCGAAAAGCCGCCCAAGAAGGCCGGAGGAATGACCCAGCTGCGACCACTGTTTACCAAGCCCTATCTGGGACTATCGTGCTGGGTGTATCTGCTCAACTTTTGTGTGCTGCTGGGGTGAGTGACCCCGACCCTTAGCCAAGTCAAATGCATCTAAATATCAAAACATTCTATACAACTAACAGACAGAATACCATGCGCCTGTGGCTGCCGCAGCTCTTTGCCTCCATCAACGACTACCAGACGGAGATGATGCTGCTGGAGGATCAGTCCGAGCAGTCCACGAGCATTTGCAACATCCTGGAGTACAGCGTGAACAAGACACAACTGCAGTTGGCCGCCGCTGAGCTGGACAGCCCGGATGTGGTGTGCCGGGTCAACATAACACCCTCGACGTATACCAACAATCTGATTGTGGCCGCCGCCGGTTTGGTGGCCTACATGGTGGCCGGATTTCTGGTCAACCTCGTCGGCGTAAAGAAGATAATGAGTGAGTGGCTGTTTGCATTTAAATCGGGAAAGGGGTTGGGCTAACTCTGCTTAAATTCGGGTATTTTTTTAGCCAACCATTTCTAAGTTGTTGCCTTTAAAACTCTTGGAAAACTAAATTAAATTCCAGCAAGGCTAGCAAGAAAACTAATTTAAAGAGCTTTAGTTGCTAAGAAATTTCCCATCCGATTTGGAGATTATTGCTAATCAGATTTGATTGAAAGTGCTCAACTATTTTAACTAATCTGTCAATCGAAATTCATCGGCCAAAACCCGCAGAAATATTTTGAATATCCCACAACTTTCAGTGCTTCCATTTCAATGAAAATCTCTCTAATTTTCAGCCATTGGATTATTCTGTGCCGGCTGCCTGTCCATCGGAATGTACTGGTCCAACTCGGCGACGGTCACAGTGGCTATTGCCTCTCTGTTCGTGACCATGGGCAGCATCTCGGCCACTTCAGTGATCAGTGCCTCGGTCAACCTATTTCCCACCTCGCTCAGGTTTGTCTTCACCCCAAAACTCAAAGGTGTTCCCTGGGTTAATCGATTCCTCAAACAGAACCATGATCGTGTCGCTGGAGATGATGTTTGGTCGCCTGGGCTCCCTATTGGGCAACATCTTCTTTCCGGCTCTGATGGGTCTGGGCTGTGTGCCGCCCTTCTTCATGATCAGCTTCTTTATGTTCGGTAAGTGAACTTGTTTCCTAATTAAAATTCATTCAATAATCGCTAGAATCATTTGATTACAGCTGGATGCCTCATGTCCGCTTTTCTGCCCCTGAAAAACAAGGCCGTCCTGAAGTGAAGCAGGCTTTATAACATTTACAATTAGTTTTATAGTTCTTAGAATGTAAATTTCGTAATCCTCCTCTTTTTTTTTGGTTTTTTTTTGTTTTTTTTTATCCTCCTTTGATTTTCTGGCTTCTGTCAGTTGGGGTTTTAATTAAAAGTTAATTTATTTTAGATTGGAAGTCTTGTAGGATTAAGCAATTTGTATGCAATTTCGTTTCGCCTGTCAATTACTCGAATGCCTCTCCATCAATTTCCATAAACCGCCGGCACTTCTCGCATTGCATCGGAGGTCCTTTGGTGTCCTGGCCTTGGCTTTGCGCAAAAGTGACTGCACAAGAAATCAAGGAAATGCAGGCACTCAATTGGCATGCCGGACTTATCTCGTTTGACACTGCTCCCGGCGCCCAGGACCTCAGGACTCAATTGCAGCGACAGCGACGAGGACAAGGGAGTGTGACTGGAGAGCTCTACACGTCGACCAGCGTCCAAGGACGTGCCACAGCTAGCACACTTGTTGCCAATGCAATGCCAGGACCTTAATTAAAACCATTATATCAACTTAAATCAAATGAAATTCCTTGCCAGAGCCAAGCAAGCAGTCAAAAATCGTTGATTGGCAAAGTATTGAAAATTGCGAGTGCAATTAATTTGAAGACATTTAACGCCTCACGAAACGAAACTATTTGAAACGCTTTACTCGTGCATATATACAAATACAATGCCCATAGACAGTAAACTGGATATTTTAATTAATTAATCCACTCACTCATAGATTTTGAGTAATTGCCACGCTTGTGAAAACAATTAGTGCCCGAAAAGCCCATCAAAATCGTAAGCTCACAATTTAGGGGGACTCCCATTTGCCAGACAGTGAAAGCCCAGGCAATTGGCCCAGGCAATTGCCACCCATTTGTCCCGGCTGCCATGCTAGCGGGGGACCACTGTGGCCCGTAATCGCCGCTTGTGTCCTACAAAGCTCCTCCACCACCCCGTACAGAGCCTTATCGCCAGCCAAGAGGCGTTGATATACGAGCGCGCACTCAAGCCAAATGGAAATGCTAATTATCTG
Organism: Drosophila ironensis; assembly: GCA_021223825.1. NCBI lineage: Eukaryota > Metazoa > Arthropoda > Insecta > Diptera > Drosophilidae > Drosophila > Drosophila ironensis. The sequence continues at coordinate 738,616 of JAJJHQ010010246.1, forward strand.
ACAACGGAGCCGCTCAACTCGAAGTTCAAGTTCTGCCAGCATAGGGGGTGGTGGGTGGTTGGCTCCGAGGCCTCTCCCGTCCCTTTTCGGCGATAAATAGCCATCCATGTTGGCCCATGATTTCACCAACATTTGAAATCAGACAAGCGCCATGGAAACTTTTAATTAAAAACTTCGCCCCAAGCCCGGCTAATGCGATGCCAGAGCATCGATACAACTCTGCAGAGAACATAGAGAATCCGCGGGATTCCTCGGCCAATCGTAGAGAATCTGAGAACCAGAAGCGAACCCCCAAACAAACCCCGGGCCCAAGGTGAACCTCTACAGGTTGTTTTCCACCGAGTCATTCTCTGGTGATTTGCGTCACGCTACACTGCTACAAAAATAGGCGGGCTATTATTAGATTCGCTACTCTTGCAATTCACAAACTTCATAAATCTCTCGCCTGTTCCAACAGACTTATCATTTCTGAACCGTAGGGAGTAAACAATGTTTTATCTTGGGGAATTTAATTGCTTTGCCGGGCATACAAATATTATGAAAATGTGACCTCTAAATCTATAGATATTCATATAACTAGCCCACAAGAAAACTCTCCCAACTAAGATCTACAAAAACATGTTACCACTTCATTTTCAAATTCCTTTAAACGGTATTCCAAAATGTAACACCCAACATAAATTCCAATAATATTTTAATCTTTAAAATTACCTAATAGATTCACCAATGTTACAATCGATCACTTAACTATACCCTGGTTTATTTAGACAATTGCTCTCCAAATAGTTCTCAATTTTGTAATCTTATCCCCCACACCTGCATTACAAATGGACTTCTAAATATTATCCAATACACGTAACACAAACAATCGCAAGAAATGTTTATGTAGATCCCATTTCAAGAACTTTAACTGAAATTTCTGCGAGTGCCTGGGACCAGAGCGAAACCCGGTAGACCATCCGCCGGGCTGTAATCTTATCGCCAGCGCTCCCGCTCCCGCTCCCGAAACCCGTCCATAAATAGCGCTCCGGCCTGTCATTAACCTCCAGTTGACCAAGATGAGTCTCGCGGAAAAGGTTGTGATCGTGACGGGAGCGAGCAGCGGCATTGGAGCCGCCATCGCGGAGGTGTTGGCCCGCGAGGGAGCCACCCTCGCCCTGGTGGGACGCAACGTGGCCAACCTGGAGGCGACCAAGAAGAGCCTCAAGGGCGCCAAGGCCGAGATTGTGGTGGCCGATGTGACCAAGGATGCGGACGCGATTGTTAAGCAGACCCTGGCCAAGTTCGGACGCATCGATGTGCTCGTCAACAACGCCGGCATCCTGGGCAAGGGCGGCCTCATCGACCTGGACATCGAGGAGTTCGACTCGGTGCTGAACACCAATCTGCGCGGCGTCATCCTGCTCACGAAGGCGGTGCTGCCGCATCTGCTGAAGACCAAGGGAGCCGTCGTCAATGTGAGCAGCTGCGCGGGCATTCGTCCGTTTGCCGGAGCCCTCAGCTACGGCGTCTCCAAGGCTGCCCTCGACCAGTTCACCAAGATCGTGGCCCTCGAAATGGCGCCCCAGGGTGTGCGCGTGAACTCGGTGAATCCCGGCTTTGTGGTCACCAACATTCACTCCACGCTGGGCATTGTCGGCGAGGAGTACAAGGGCGTCCTGCAGCGGGCCATCAGCTCGCATCCCATGGGCCGTGTGGGCGATGTCAAGGAGGTGGCCGAGGCGGTCGCCTTCCTGGCCAGCTCCAAGGCCAGCTTCACCACCGGCGCCCTCTTCCCCATCGACGGCGGCAAGCACAATCTGACGCCGCGCTAAGTGATTATTCCCAGTAATTACTCCCGCACTCCACATCATTTTTTTTCGCCTTTTTTTGTTGTAATAAATAAGTTGAAACCACACTGAACAAAACTGGCATTTGGGCGGAAAAAGTTCGCAGCGAAGCCGGGGAACAAAGTTGGAAAAGAATTCAAAAGTGGAAAAGATTTCGACAAGATTAATTGAAACATAGCCCAAACAATTGCGCGAATTTGTAAAACAATTAATATCAGCGAAGGAATTTTTCAAATCAAGTTCAAAGACATGAGTTGTTCACTCAACTTCAAGCGGGGGAATTGATGGAATCTATTTGTAAAGTTTACAGGCAATGAAATTGAGGAAAATCTCCCAACTGGATGGAAAATTAATTTTCCTGTTTAGTCACGACAAACCAACTACAATTCACACTCTCTGGCCGCTTTAATGAGCTCAAACAATCAACAAAATTGGAAAACCAATTAAATTTCTTTAAATTAATAAATCACAGCAAAAAAGGGAGTACTTTTAACTTTAAAACCCATTATGTTGCGAACATTATTCATCACTTTTTTGGTTCATAACAAATAAGTGATGGAAATAATAAGTGATTGTAATCCCTGTCGGGCAACTCTTCAGCGCATTCGTTTGGGGTTCTCAGGGGTTGGGAGGTGACCCCAAAATGACCGTCATGGGTGCTGCGTCAGACACTTGATGGTCTTATCTGGACCATCATCGCGTCCCCGGGTGATACGGCGATTCGGTGATAAGGTGGTTCGGGCTGTCTGTCAGCGTGGAAAACCCGAAAGAACCAGACGGAGGCTTGTTTGGCGGGGTTTAATCTCCGCCAGCGTCTTATCGGCCACTCGAAAGTAACCGGCATTTCACTATCTCCCCCCAAAACAGCTCCTGCATTCCACTGCCACCCACAAAGGGCGCACTCGAATGTCCGGCTCCCCGCAGCCCTGCCGTGATGTAGGTCATAATTGCCTTTGATTCGTGGATCCCCGCCCCTTAAAAAAGCCCAATCAACGGCAGGGTTTTGGGACAACTTTGGGACAAGCCCTCCAAGGGTGTGTGGTGAAAAGCTCAGGATCCAATTAAGTTTTGGGAAGCTCTGTAAAAGCTAAAAAGGCTTGGGAAGCTATGGTTATCCTGGCCGATCTTTTAAAAGATTCCACTTGTTGATATTCCCAAGAAAGCGACGAGAATTTTCTTGAAGCCTTACTTATAAAATTTACAGTTTCCAAAATCTGTGAACCCTCAAATTCCCAATCCAATCCAAACTCTACCGCTTTCAAATTCAAGCAAAACATTACGTTCATTAACTTGAATACCATAATAGAAGTAAGCTCTTGTATAAATTGTGGAGAAAACTATCCTATTCATAGTGTATGTTTATAAGTTCCAGGCAAGTTTGCTTTTTAACTTGTTTTAGGGATCGTTCAACTCGAGATCGCCATTTCTAGGCCACAAGCGTTCGGCATTTCAGTCACGAAGTCTAATTCAAGCTTCTTGAATATACGATTTTAGCTTTCAAGAATTAAAATTGGTAAGCTCTCTATTAAAGCCTCGCGGGTGTAGAAAATAGAGTTGCATAAACTTTGTAAATTTGGAAAAATTGTCAAAAACATTAGCGCCAGCTTTATAAAGCTGAAAGTCCAAGGGGTGCCCTAATCGGGAAAAGTTTTCACACATAAAATTGTTGGGTGTTGGAACTGCCTGAAAACATACGTAGCTTAGTAGCTTCAAGCTTTCATTGGTACAAGGGTTGAAAAGCTCTTCGGGGAATCCCGGTTTAAGCAAATATTTGTTTGGGGGATGAAAAGCTTGACAAGCTCCCCGAAGAGGTTAGCATTTGCAAATACTACTGACCGCAAAGCTGGATTTTCCACCCCCAAAATGGGGTCCCGGAACCGGAGAGAGAGATGCCCCATTGAGGAAAGCTCCTCCAAAGTGACTGCTTCCACGAAATCGTGGACTGTCAGTGCGTCAAAAGTCGTGGCAGCACGCTCGTCGTTTCTCCGGGAGAAACCTGATGAGACAAACAAGACCCTTTCCCCCAAAAAACCGTGACACCGAGAGAGAGCAGCAAGGGAGCTCGACCAGCTGGCACACAGAAAGCTGAAAAGCGACAACCGATTGATTTTTCTTGCCCCCAAAAACACACAGGCAACCCAGAAACGCGAGGAAAACAAACAAGCCAAGTCCACGGCAGCTGCATTTCCATATGGAAATGAAAATGGACTCCAAGGACTCGTTCCCTATCCCCTTTTCCACCGAAGGCCAACAGCTGCCAGCAGCTGGCAGCTTTGTCGAAGAGGATTTGGAGCAGGAACAAGACCAGGAGCACGAGCACGAGGACGAGCAGGAGCAGGAGCAGGAGCCAGAGCAGCAGGAGAACGAGCAGGAGCACGAGCAGGAGCAGGAGCTCTTGAGCGAGCGATGGTCGCCGTTGGGCGCCAATTACGATGACGCCAATAGCGCCAGCTCTGGCGTGGATTGTGGCGAACTTGAGGCGGGCCTGGGGGATGGCAAGTCCCCGGAGACACGACGTGGCAGTGCTGGCAGTGAGATCTCCCGATTGCGGAGCATCGAAGAGGAGCAAGAGCTCCTCACCAGCTCCCTGCTGGCGCTTACCTCCCATTTCGCCCACGTCCAATTACGGGTGCGCCAGATTGTGGAGGCCCCGGCGGAGGAGCGGGACCAGCTGCTGCGCGATTTGGACGACTTTGCCTTCCAGGGCATTCCTGATGCTTCCGCACAGATGTCCAGTGCAGAGGAACTGAAGGATGCGGAGGAGACGGACGCCGAGCCACGCGCGGATGGCCACCTCATCGAGCAATTGAAATCCCAGCTGACGGAGCTGGAGCAGCTGGCCTACGAGGCCGGGGAGCCGGGCATTGTGCCGCAGCAGGTGCTGCTGGAGAAGCAGAAGTTCATCCTGGACGAGCTGCGCTCCAAGCTGAACCTCCAGGTGGAGCAGCACGATTTGCCGGCCTTGAGCATCGAGCAGCTCCGGCACCAGGTGGACAATGCGATCGGCGAGTTTGTGGGGCCGCTCAAGATGAAGGAGCAGCTGGTGGCCCAGCTGAAGACGCAGATCACCGACCTGGAGCGCTTCATCGCCTTTTTGCAGTGCGACGCCGACCAGGGCTCTGCCGGGGATCGCCTGAAGCTCCTTACCGGTGCCTATAACAGCTATGCGGCCAAGCAGACGGCCCGCAGCTCCCAAGTGGCCGCCCCTGCGGCGGTGGCTGCTCCGCATCCGCCCTCTGCTCCGGCTCCTGCAACCACGAGTGGATCCGGTTCTGTCCCGCAAGCGGGCGAAAGCCTGCACAGCAAGGCCCACGGCCTCCTGGACAAGGCGTCGCTACTCATGCAGATGTTTGCCAGCACGCATTTAGCGAAGCCCGCAGGACGGCGACAGGACGACTTCCAGCAGAACACCCTCAAGAAGACGCACAAGGGCAACCACTGGGGGTGGGTACAACTCATGATCTCGGTTGCACATTTCATAAGTTTTAAGGTCCCAAGTGTTGAACGAGTTACCACAACACCCACTATCAGTTGACAATCAAAAGAGTAGATCTTAATGGAGTGTTTACCCAACATTTCTAACGAGTTTTCAAATATCCCAAGCCATATGTTAGTCCTTTTTGGGGTTACTACTCTTCAGTTTGAGAAAGACAAGGAAAATACTTCCAAATATAATAACGATCAGTACACATTTAGGGAAGAGTATCACAATCTCCATTAGAAACTTTAAAAACCCAGAAATTAAGAAATCCTTGCTTCCTGTTTCAAGGTATGCTTATAAACCTAGGTAATACCCCTTCAAAATATTTAAACATTTCAAAATGCAAGAGGTTTTAAGGAAATTCTTGAAATGCGATGCCCACCCAAGGCCCTAAGGGCTAACCGTCGTTTGGGGTTTCCCACCAATTTTACCGACACTCGACGAAGACGTGAGGAAGACATGAGGAAGATGTGAGAAAGGAATTATCCTCTAAAAATATAATCTCACAAATTTTCACTGGACATACTTTCCTCTACAAAAGTGCATATAATAAATATCCTCACTATGAGCTTTATAATTAATGGAAATTGAAGGATAGCCATGGACTGAGAGATTTTTAAATGATCAAACTAGTTTCATAAAGTTCAAAGATATAAATAAATTGAAAGGTGCACTTACATTAACTTCCCTTGGCCAGGATCGATCGGCTTATACACTTTCACTTTTCACTTTTGAAACTGATAATACATTGTTGTTTGTTATAGGGACCTGCGCGCCCAATTGGAGGTGGACATCCAGGAGGTGGCTGCCCTGGCCGCCACTCTGAGCTGTGACCGCGAGAAGCTGGCCAACATCAAGCGGGCCCTGAGGCAGCAACAGAAACATAAGCATCCGCAGACGGAGGGAGCCTTCGGCCCCACGATCGATGCCCAAAACGGAGCTCTGACCACGCTGCCGCCCCGCTGTCGCAGGGCAGTGGCCGCCGGCCACGAATTGGCCCCCTATGCGAGTGCTACGGGGGGCGCGGTGTCCTCCGACTCCGACGAGGATCTCTCGTACGCCGGCGCCTTCGACTGGGAGAAGGAGTCGGGCAAGGGACGCCGGATAGCGCACATGCGCGGCGACTCGATAGCCACCATCGGCCGGGAGCTGACCACCGTGGTGCGCAAGAACTTTGCCCGCACGCTGCAGCAGCTCATCCAGCACGGCCTGCGCATTCCGGCGGAGTCGGCGGCCTCCAGCTTGATGGTCCCCTTTATGCGGTGCCTTCATCCAGCCGCTCCGGCCGCCGCCGCCCGGTCGAACGGCTCGCTGGGATTGGCCATTGGCATGGGCATGGGCATGGGCCTGGGCAGGGCCATGCACGCCTGGGAACTGGTGCTCGCCTACTATCAGCTGAAGAACGGCGAGGAGTACAATAATACGCCGGCCCGGAAGCTGTCGCAGAGCTTCCAGCTGGACATCGTGGACGCGCAGGCGGTGACCGCCAAGCAGAGCCTGCTCAGCGCCGTCGGCATGATCCTGGCCATGCACAGGCCCTACAAGCGGAGCAACAACGCCCACTTCAAGGCCTTCGTCTGCGCCGGACTGAAGTGAGTAAACAGACCGAATTAGAGTAGGGAAAAAGACAAGTTTGAAGTCGTGGATTGGGCCAGGAAACTGGGAACTGTATTGGGAATGCAGGGATTTCTTAGGAGTACAATTATAGCATTTACTTTCTATTGATCGTTTTTATTTAATTCTTATAGGGAAGAATACGTAGCGCTACCTTCAAAGAGGATATTCCTGAGGCAAATAGTCTATACATCTTTTTTCCTTAGACTTATTCCTTAATTTAATATACAATTCTAAATAAAATGACTAGAGGAGAATTAGGATTATAAAATTTAAATGGTTGTGCTCTTATAGAACTTAGAGAACAACTACTGTTAAAAATAGGTTCTTTGTTCGAGTTATTGTTTGCATAATTATAATATTTTGTGGTATAATGCTTAGAAGAAAAGCCTTAATAATCGCTTAACAAATACTTAATGAATTTATAATTTCTAAAGTAACAGAAAAAATTCCAAAAGGTACTTGAAATTGGTACTCATAATGATATATTTAATGTTCAAGTCTTTTAGACACAAACTTAGAAATCGAGGTTTGATTGGGGTTATTAATAGATCATACAAAAAATTCAGGTATCGCGAGAAATTCCGAAAGATATTACTTTAGTTTTTGTCATTACTCCTTGACACTGAATTATCATTTCCAGGGAATCTTATTTGTACAATAGATAGTCATTTAATATTCATAATACTATATTTTCAGCCACTAATTCTCTATAAAAGTTCTCTATGATATATTTTTTTAAATACCTATATATATCCTTTGGATTTTATAGTTTAAAGAAAATCATACGTAACCATTTAACTATTTTTTATTTACCCAAAGAAAATGATTACTTGATAAGTCTTTTTCGTTCCTCAACCTTTAGGATTAAATATAATTCACCAATAATTTTATGAAAACCCCAACTTTTAGACGTACTCTCCACCAAAGCAATGATTTCAAACCACTTACTTCGCACCTCTGCTTGCTCTCCACAGCTCCCACCTGCTGGTGGAGTGGCTGAACCTGATCCTCAGCTGCCACGACCTGGTGGACACGTACTACTCCTCGAGCAGCTATGTGGCTCGCACGGGTTTCCGCGACTCGCTGCGCTCCATCGACGCGCTGTCGCGGTTCGACTTTGACCTGCCCGTGGACCTGGCCATCCGGCACTTCCGCAACATTTAGACCGGCCATAGCGACTTGTACATTAAAAGCAGATGCTTCCCGGCATTGGCTTCCGGGGCATTGTATACCCTCTTCCGTGTCAGTTCACTTACACTTCAATGTATAAACTCTCGTGTATATAACCTTAGATATGTGCCCATTAAATCAATTGCTGAGATCCTCGAAAACTGCTGTCCTCCTAACGAAAGGCTCGCGTGTAGAACTCGTACAGGCACTGGCCAATCTTGTCGCCCAGCGGCCGCTCGAGAGGCCCGCAGGGTATCCTGCCCAGCAGCTGGATGGCTTCCTTCTCGCTGGCGCACTCCTCGAAGGCGTCCAGCAGCTGGCGGGGCGTGGCAAAGCGCTCCACAATGGCCAGGGCGCGGTCGAGGGACAGCGAGTGCAGCTGCAGCAGCTGCTGCACAAACACCTCGCGCACCGTCAGCTGCGAGTTCTTGGCGGAGTCCTCGTACAAGGCTCGGAACTTCAACAAACCAAGGCGATTGGAGGTAACCGGACACTCGCCATCGTTGCCCGAACTGTGCAGCGTTTTGCGGCCGAAGAGCTGCTGCAGGGAGCGCGTCATGGCCGCCAGATAGCTCATCGATCGGTAGTGATTCTCCGTGCGCACCACCTGCACGCCGGCCTGCACGCGGGCATTGCAGAGAGCCTGCTCCAGGGACTCGAGGGGCAGGCCCAGCTGCTCGTTGTCGCCGTAGTCCTCCACCAGATAGACGACATGCCGCAGTCCGCTCTGCTTCAGGCGGTGCTTCTGCTCGTGAAAGCGTCCGTCGCGCAGGCTGGCGGCCAGGTCGTCCATGCGCTTGCGCTCCACCACGTAGGGCAGCACCAGCTCGCTGCCCTCCTTGTCGCGGGCGATCCACAGGAAGTCGCCGACGGTGAGGCGACGGATTTCGTTGGCCACGCCGAGGGACTCGAGGTAGCTGCGCGTCTGGTCCAGGAGGCGTTTGTTCTTGCCGCTCGTCTCGGCGGTGTCCACGAGGAGGAGCACCTGGAACGTGCCCGGCTCCATGCACACCACACGCTCGCGCTCCTCCTGCTCGGCCCGCAGGCGCTGCTCCTTCTTGGTGGGGGCCTTGCGGGGCCGCTGCTGCTGCACCTTTTGCACCACCTTCTGGACTTGCGCCTCGTAGTCGCAGCTGGGGAGCGTTTGCTCGGGCGCCTGGCGGAGGCGATGCTGGCGCAGCTCCTCGTCGATCAGCTGGCAGAGGGTGCCGCCGAAGCCGCGCAGGACTGCGCAATCGCGACCGCTTTGCAGGGGCAGGGGATAGCTCCTCAGGGCCAGGAGGGCCTCGCGCAGAGGGAACTGCGATTTCTTGTTGCCCTTTTCCGCCGCGCGCAGCCAGCGCTCCAGCCAGCGGGTGAAGAGGGGGTTGGGCTCACGCAGGCGCACCTCCAGGCGCTGTTCCATGTCCGTTTTTTACTCCAATTGTTTGTTTTTTGTTAGTTAAAATTTCAAGATTTTGGCGCGGTAACTAGCGATGGTAGGTTTTCTAGAGATGACACTGTGACGATCACTAACGGGGCAGGGTTTTGATAGTTACACAGTTCGTGTATTAGATATTATTATTAATCAACTAATGATTAGTTACTAATATAATTTTTTTGTTCCATATATACATGATTTTTCAAGTTTTTTGTGATCTAAATATATTTACAACAGGTGGTCCCCTGGAAGATATATATAATGGAGTTTGGCGCATGTAATTGTTATCTAATGTTAAATTCTTTCTATCTTTATTTTGCTTGTCTAATATAATGTTTTGTTTGCCTTTTCTAAAAATGGTCATGGACACTTGGCTGACTTTCGGTTGATTATCGCATAATAAATGTACATATTTCAATTGGAACATTCCAACTGGAATTATACAATTGGTTTTGAGTTATAATACTCGCAATTCTTTATTTTCCTGCGTTATTCTGTTGAGCTTTGCTGTGCAATGAAATGCTTTGCACCTAAAAGACTTTTTATCGATAGGGTCAAATACATCCAACTAAAAACCTTATTAACTTAAGTAGTTTGCCTACCCTAGCGTTTTCTATTGACAGCACTTGTCAATTATCAGATAATCTTAACAAAATTTAGTTGGGTCTCTATGTGAGCAATGCAATTGTAGGTGCATATGGTATAACAATAGAGGCAATACAAAAAAACTAAATCCTAATAAGGTAATATTTTTTTTTGGTTATTGTGTTTGTATTTTGATGGCATTTTAAATTTTGTAAGAACAAGCGAACGCGGATCTCCAAAACCTTTTGAAAACCCTTTGAACTTCGATAAACGGCACAGCAGCCCTGGTACTGTAGCTATCGCTGATTTTCCACCTCTATTAAGCGGCACGCTTTGGGTTTTGATTTCCCGGTAACTTGTTGTGAAATCCTCAAGCAATGGAGCCCATCAACCTGGAGGGGCTCTCCCTGAGCGAGGGCATCCGCGAGGCGCCCGTCTGCATCCTCGTGCTGGGCATGGCGGGCAGCGGCAAGACGACCTTCACCCGCAGCCTCATCCAGCATGCCAAGGAGCAGTACAATCCCTATGTGGTCAACCTGGACCCCGCCTGCAGGGAGGTGCCCTATGGGACGCACGTGGACATCCGCGACACGGTCAACTACCGCGAGGTGATGAAGGAGTACAAATTGGGACCGAACGGCGCCATTGTCACCTCCTTGAACATGTTCACCACGAAGATGTCGCAGTTTGCGGAGCTGTTGCGTCGCGCCGGGGAGCGTGGCCACAAGTGGTGCATCATCGACACCCCCGGACAGATCGAGGTGTTCACCTGGTCCGCCTCCGGCAGCATTATCACCGAGGGCCTCGCCACAATGTTCCCCACAATCGTTGTCTATGTGATGGATGTGCCGCGCAGCTCTTGCCCCACCACCTTCATGTCCAACATGCTGTACGCCTGCTCCATACTCTACAAGACGCAGCTGCCCTTCCTGGTGGCCCTCAACAAGGTCTGGCTTGGCTCTGTCCCTCAAAACCCCTACTAATCCATGGAGTTCTTTCGCAGATTGACCTGCACGACTGCAGCTTTGTGCAGGAGTGGATGACGGACTTCGAGGCCTACCAGGAGGCCCTGGAGCAGGAGAAGGAGCACAGCTTCGTGAACAATCTCACGCGCACCATGTCCCTCACCCTGGACACGTTCTACGAGAACCTCTCCACCTGCGGCGTCTCCTCGAAGACGGGCGTGGGCTTTGTCCAGCTCATGCAGAAGATCGGGGAGTGCGTGAAGGAGTACGAGAGGGACTACAAGCGGGTGTACGAGTTGATGCGCAAGAATCAGCTGAAGATGAAGCAGAAGGCCGAAGTGCCCAAAACGAATGCAGAGGATGCGGGCGAGGCAGTGCCCCTGGGACTGAGCTTGGAGGTAAGTCATTAGGAGGCAAGCACCTGCAAAGGGAGTTCGTCCAGCTCTTCGGGAAATTCTTGGCCATTTGACTGCAAAGGCTAACAGAGAGATACCAGCTAAGGGCGAGGTTTTCCTTTGATTGAAGTGTTACATGTTTAATTCACAATATTCTAGCCATGGGCAGCCCTTGGCTCTTTCGGCTCCCAAAAACAAAAGCATGTAAATGTCTTAAAACAAGGGAACAGACATGCCGGCTCCCAAGTTAAAAATCTGTGCCCTTCGCTGATCTAAATCGTAAATCATTGATCATGCAAAGGCACTTTATTAGAGAGTAATGCTTGTTCATGGAAACTTTAAGTTTCCTATCTTTAGGGAAACGTTTGTCAGTAGATATCAAAGACTGTTAAGACAGAGAGGATGTATCTATATGAATATCCATGTGCTACCAGTTTAGATCACAAATCTCTTTCATTATGAGTTTTTCTTTCTTCAATGAGTCGCACAGCCTTGACGCTACCATAAAATGTAATTCCAGGTTTAAAACACCCAAATTAATAGGAAAACTAAAGAAAATGATTAGAAAGTTCAGGACGGGTACGTAATCTTGTCTATAATTTAGCTAATTCTCGTTTAAACAAATTTTGTATCTCTGTATAAAGGCGTAGATATCAAAGACTATTAAGGCAGATAGAATGCACATTTTCAAAACCGTGTGATATCAGTTTAGGTCAAATCAAATTGAACGAAGAAAAACTCACAACCCAAAGTAAAATGTAAAACAATGCCTGTTTTATTAACTTAGTTCTGAAGATAGTAAGTTTTTAGAGTGATATATTTAATGCACTAAGAAGAAAACCCTATTTCGTAGCCCCACAATAACTAAATAAGCCTTGCAATCAGCATTAGAGATCACCATACATTACCATCTTACAGTTTCTAACGCTAAACCTTCTTTAACGTGCCCACAGGATCCCCCCAGCAGCTCCGGGAGCATGTTCCTGATGGCTCCCGGTCTGGTGCCGACATCCAACGATGAGGACGACCTGGTGGAGATGGAGGAGGACCCCAAGCAGCCGGCGGAGGAGCAGAACTTCCAGGGCTTTGTGCAGAGCCACCTGGCAGCCCAGCAGAGCAAGAGGGACAAGGCTCAGCATCAGCAGAGCCAGTGAGGATGGTGAAATGTAAATAATTTGGGGTCGCTTAGCTACTAAAAGGGGTAAAAATATAAACTATAGAGAAACGAGAGATGACGTTGCTTTTTTCATCTTTATTATTCACTTTAACAAGCAAAAACATTCAATATATAGTGTGTGTTGTGTGTGGATCTGGAGATTATGTAGTCGTAGTTTTGTATCGGTTTCTTGTATACATGGACTTAGCTTAGCTCTGCAAATTAGTGATACATATATGAAGGATATATCCTGCTCGTAAATGCAAGCCTTATACTTTGCTAAACATGTATATATATGTATATATATAATGTTATGTACTGTGTGTGTGGTGTTTCGTGTGTTTGAGCAAATCAATTGCGTGGCGAGTGCCCGATATCTTACGGCTATCTATATATATATATATAGTAGTTGCTTCTCTGGATTGGTTTCTTTCGCACGTTTTGTTTTTTTGTTGGTTGTCGCTTTAAATATTACGCTTACAAAAATACAGATCATCTCAAATACTTGTCAATGCTTTCGTCACAGTTATACACAGTTTTTATATAGACACACAGTACAGTAGTCTCCCCCGCTGCTGCTAACTCTCCTACAATTACAATCCTGGGCAAGCATTTATATATATTATTTACTCAAATATATATCCATTTAGTGCATCGGCGGCGCGGGCTGCAAGCTGTGCAGGATTTTCCGGCGTAAATGCATCGATCGCATCGGCTCCGCTTCAATATTTGTGCTAAAAATCAAGTACAGTCCAGACTCGATAAAGTAGAAGCACGGTTCGGGGGGAAAAAAAATGTATCTCAATTCTGGACGTTTTCATTTGATTCGAGTGTGTGTTTGCCTTTGGTTAACACGAATTAAGTTTAGGTTTAACTTCTTAGGTTTCCTCTTTAAGCAGCCCCATTAACGTATTAATTTTATTTTAAAGATATACATATATATATATAGATTTTTTTTGCTTGTATACTGTGCGTCTCAGAACTTGGTAAACTTTTGTATAAGCGTGCTAACGGATGGTTTTTCTCTATAATCTTCTTTCGCTTGTAAAGTAATTGGAAAACAAAGCTCGCTTTAGTCTTAAACATAATATTTAATTTCTGGAATTACAATTATTTTTTGTTTAGTGTTCAAGTGTTTACGGCTCTGAAACGCACTGTAATCTCATATCAAGATTGATTCCGCTTGATAATATCCGGAAACTGAAAAGTCGTGCTAATATATCATTTTTTTTTATATACTTTGTGGCATATATCTAGGTTTATATATATTTTTGATCATTCACACACGCGCTCGGCACGCACCCAGTCACACCACCCAATTACATATTTTTTGGGGCAAAAAAAATTAATTCGAGACTTTCAAAAAACCAGTTTTCGAAGCGGAAAAATCATAAAATTTAGTTCATGTTGAAACAGTCTTCTTCATTTTTGTTTTTTGTTTCATTTTCCATAAGCTTTCTTTCTTTTTTTGGAGCAGGAGAAGAGGAAACATAACGAATGCTAATGCTATCGGAAGGGTTTCATTTGGTTTTTAAATTACGAATCCGAAAGTACGAATCTGGATTCGAATGCATACACATACAATATCTTAGGGAAACGAAAACGGAAGATTTCAATTGCAAGCACGCTATTACTAAACATAAAATGCCACACCCGCCGGAGCAGTGGAAGGTGAGTCGCAGAAGATCTGGGGATCTCGAGAAGATTTCTAGCGTTGCTCCAATTAATCGTCGTCCGAGAGATTGGTGGTGGTGAGCAGAGTGGCATTGTCCTCGGCGCCCTGCTCCTCGATATCCTAAAAGCACAAATATGAAGATTATCAATCTGGTTTCAGAGAAATTACAATATAACTATGTTCATTTTTGGAAACCACTAAAGTAGAATTAAAATTACAATATAACAGTTGAGTTCTGCTAGTCTATGAGGACTAATAGTGTTATCTTAACAATTAACCAAATATATATTGTCTGATTAACACATATGAAATCAGAAAACTTTATATATACCTCTTAGATAAAGTCCCACAATTTGCGTAACTTTAATTGACCCAATTTTTATAGAGATCTGATCATTCTCTATAGACTTAAAGACTAAAATGAATAGAGTTTGTGGAAAGAATCTGTTTGGAAGTATAAAAACCATATCTTTACAATTTACAAAATAGATTTTAAGCCTCGGCATATGGGATCTTATCGGGAGTTTAAAATTCACCATAGAGTTTTGTTTGTTTATCGAAAAACATTATATTATAGATTTGGCAGCCCTGTGAGCTACCGTTTGCTTGTTATCACAAAGATTAGATAGCAAACAAATATGAATTGCTTCCGCCCCACGAAAAGAATAAGAAATCGATTGTCTTAGACAAAATATATGTATATATATTTTTTTTATATATTCAGCAAATGTTTTGCTTACGCTTCATTACAATCTTCTTATTCTGGATTTCGCTTCGCTTCTCATCTCTAAGTAGTTTTTCGCTTTTTTTGCTTGTTTTGTTTTTTCGTTTTTTGTGTTTTGTGTTTTTTTATCTTTTTTATATAAAAAATAGTTGTACATGCAAGTAGGACGATCGGAAATTGTTAAATTATTTGTCAGCAATTGAACAAATTGCTTATTACAAGGAAGAACAATTCAAAAGCACACACATATTACATATTACAATAGGCATTCATACATCTCTTTTCATATTTTTTTTGATTTTCTCATTTTGTGTATTTATAAAAATAAAAAAAATTTGTTTAAAAAAAATTAGATAAACTTAAAAATGAAACAAAACATTTAGGCTAGGAAATATATAGTTGGTGGCTGTTGGTGGAGAAGGAGAAGGAGCAGGAGAAGGAGAAGGAAGAGGAGACGGAGACGGAGAAGGAGGAGGAGTTAAATGCAGCAGAAATGCTTGTAGTTGCAGTTTTGAGCTAATCGAGATTTACAAAGATTTTACAAGTTCGTTCTGAGGAAATGCAGGAGGAGGTGAAGGTGGTGGAGGAGGAGCAGGAGGACGACGACGACGAGGACGAGGACGAGGAGGCTCCTCCGCTTTCTGGTGCTGCTCTCTCTCTCTCTCTCTCTCTCGTTCCTTCCTTCCTTCCTTCCTTTCTTTCGTTACATTCATCATTCTATCTAGCTTCGTTTCTTTCTCCGGATTCTGATTTTGATTGTGGAAGTGTGCTGAAGATTTTGTTGCTGGACGAGCGGCTGGGGCCGGCCTCACTTGACCTTCTGCTTGATGGGGCTGGAGGAAGTCTGGTCCGCCTCGGGCAGGTCGCTCTCCTTCTTGCGCTTCACCTTGTCCTTGGGCTTCTTGGTCTGCAGCGTCTGCTGCAGCTTCGCCTCCCGCTTGGCCTCCTTCTTGGCCTCCCGCTTGGCCTTCAGCTGCTCGGTGAAGAACGAGAAGACGAGATAGCCCTGCAGGGCGATCAGACCGCCGAGGGCCACCAGCGACCGGAAGCCACCGATGCCATAGTACAGCGTCAGCACCCCGATCACCGACGTGGCGAACCGGATGAGGTAGAACACGCCGTTGTTCACCACCCGCAGCTTGGCCAGACGCTCCTCGCGATCGAAGACGGCGATCAGCTCGAAGACGTGCGACAGCAGCTCGCTGAAGTAGTGCAGCGTCAGCAGGACGAGGGCCAGGCGCTGGAAGCTTAGCGTGTAGGCGACCACAATCAGGGCGAAGCCGGCCACCGAGTGAACGATCTTCGGCTGCTGCTCCTCCTTGGTCTTGATCTTCTGGAAGTACAGCTCCGGCAGCATGTGCAGGTAGTAGGACAGCTGGACGATGAAGTAGAACTTGTGCAGGAAGCTCATGGGATGATCGGGGAAGCCCTCCCACAGCTGGGCCACCTGGCCGAGATAGCCCTCCTTGAGGAGGACGTGTCCGCCCCAGAGGAACGAGAGCAGATAGAAGGTCACCAGCTGGCCGGACTCGTTGAAGCGGGCCAGCTTGAACTTGGAGAGGTGCAGCTTCTTGCTGATCTTGTCCAGCACAAACTCCTGAATGATGGCGTGCATGATGATGCAGGTGAGGGTGTAGAAGAATATCGCACAGTAGTCCTTGATGCCCGCTATGTAGGTGAAAGCCTTGCCGTACGGCTGCTCCCGACTCGGATCCTCGCCGCTGACATTGTGATGCAGCGAAATGAAGGCGCTGGCAAACGCCGCCGTCGACTCGTTCATCAGTCCCACCACGAACACCATTGCCACGCAGGAGATGATGTCCGCATGGTTCTGGATGACGAACTCGTGGCTCAGGATCGGCGGGTTCTTGTTGCTGGTCTTGCGACCCAGTCCCGGCTTGATGGCCATCTTCTTCTCGCTAATCGATTGTCCGTTTGTCCGTCCGGGCGGAGAGTTGGATTGGGGTTGCCTCACGTTGTTTCAGGTGCTGCAAAGGGAGTTGCAGGTTAGTCGCAGGTTCTTGGTGGTTAGTACCTCGCCTGGCATCTCCCTAACTCTGCTTATTTTGGGACTACGAGCTTTGATGTATACCTATTTTTGGGTGTATTTCTGCTCTATATTTCTAGTTACATAGGTGTCTATGAAACTTGTCTTTTATATCCTATTTTATTTCCCCTAGTTTTGGGTACCTCCTCTCTATAGTGCAACATAGCTCTTCCTATAATTTGGAGGGAGAATATCTATTTATCTATAGAGCTTAGAGTTTTTAATATTCCATTTTATTTCCCCTATTTTTGGTGTACTTCTGCTCTATATTTCAACTACCTTTCCTTTCCTATAATTTAGAGGGCTAATACCTATTTATCTATACTCTCTATAGAATTTGTTATATCCCATTTTATTTCCCCTAGTTTTGAGCACCTCCTCTCTATATTTCTATGTAGGTTTCTACCTATTACTCCAAATAGTTATAGAGTTACCTTGAAACTAAAAGCTAAGAAAAAGCTTGTAAAGTTCTACCTAAAAGCCCCACTTTCTAGGGAGATTAACAAGTTTTGGAGTACCTGTTGGTACCTGCATACCTTTAATAAATATAGGAATGCAAATTTGCCTCACCAATTAACACAGATTAGTGCAATTCTAATTGGATTCATAACAACCCTATATTTAGGTCAAGTGTCTGAGAGTGTGTGCCAAAATAGAGCTATAAAATGGCAATAAATACCTATTTACAGCGGGCAAAAGCTGGGAAAAGTATACATCAATTTTTCCACAAATCAAATAGGAAATAAATGCAGTTGTGTTTACTTTGTAAACGAAAGACTATCGCATGTGGCACGGGGCATATGTGTATTATGTTTCACAACTGCTTTTCAAACTAAAAGTGAGTTTTTCAGGAAGCCAAACTCGAAACTTGATACAGTTGAGGGGGCTTTTTATTTCCCAGAAAATCTGTTTACAGAATACTGATGGTTTTATTTTTTACATTCACTAGAAATCAAATTTTTGCGAAAAACGAGGGAGAGGGAGTTCTATTGGAACCTAATATATTTCTAATGACTGAAAAGTTTTGAGAGCTTGAATGCCACTAATTTAAATCACGAGAAAATTATAATGAGATCTAGATTTGCAAGGCAAGGGGAATTCCCATCAAATAAATTACACGTCAACCTCACCAAAATCCAGATTATACCATCTATTTCAAGTTTTAGGGTTTTTTTTTAGGATTTTAGGGGTAAATTTATAGAGAATTTGCACTTTTTCGGACCTACCAGCGAGCTCCAAGCTTGACTTGACCTGGGAAAGAAAATCTTCAGTGGGAAAGAAACTTTCTCCAGCCCCACAGGTCCCCCTCCCTAAAAGCCCCCACCCCCCCGGGCACTGGTTGCCTTGAACTTTCGTTTGCCCAGGCAAAACTTGCATGTGGGCGGCCACCCACACGCCCACACACCCACCACCCACTCGGTTTGAACTTCACTTGTCGCCGTCGCTGTTGGCGAGTGTTCACTGTGCCACGAGGGAAACTTTAGATCGATTATTCCCACGCATCCCAGGACCCTGACTTGCTGATTACCTTTTTCTTTTTTCTTTTCTTTCACTGATTATTTTTCGCACTCTTTCGCACCTCGGCGAGGGCTCACTGTACTCTTGGAGATGCTCTCAAGGTCCCAGCAACAACAAAACCAACAAACAACAACAATAACACAATTTGCCTTGTTGGCAACGAAAGAGAAAGAGCACTAGCCGTGTCCCATATACGCGCGTGTATAGAGAGAGCGAGAGAGCAAGCTAATCCAAGGGACACGCTGGCACTCTGTTGTTGTTGTTGTTACTGTTGCTGTTGTTGTTGGTGTTGCTGTTGCCAACAAACTAACTGTTTGTATTGGAGATGGCCTTCGGGAGGCGGTACTCACAGGACTCGATGGCGCAGCCTCAGCTTCAACTTCAACCTGAGCTGCTGCAGCGACGAGGAGGTGATGGTGACCAGGAGACGGAGATGGTTGCGGCGGAGTCCCAGCGACGTGTGCGGGGCGGGCAATGCAACGTGTTCGATTGAATCGTCGTCGTCCGGTCCGGCGGGCGGTCTGCTGACGTAGGCGGCCTAGCGGTATAGTGGCGTTCGATTGGATGTTCGATTGTCGTTTGCCAAATTGCCTATCGGCAATGCATCAGCCGAAGGTCAGTGGTGGTTAACAACTAGTCGCGTGTTATCTAACACTGGCTAGCACACGTATGCAACTTGGGCGCCAAAATTTCAAAATCTTTATATTTACTCTTGTGGGTGGTCGGCTTGTGTGGGCGGGCTAGCGCTATAGCGTTTGCCCAATTGCGTATCAGCGTTTGCCCAATTGCGTATCAGCAATGTATCAGCCGAAGGTCAGGGACGTGAAAATTCTTGTCAGGTGTTATCCAACACTGGCTTGCACACGTATGCAACTAAGGCGCCAAATTTTAATTATTTATATATTTCACTTCACTTACTGGAAACACTTTAATTTGCTTAATTGCTGACGTGGGCGTTCGATGGCAATTTCGATTGTCGTTTGCCAAATTGTCTATCGGTAATGCAACAGCCCAAGGTCAGTGATGAAAAATTCCTGATTTGACATTTTCCAGTACTGACAGTTGAAACGGTTGCTACTAAGGCGCCAAAACTCAACAATTACATAGACTTGTTCACATCACTGCACTCATTTAAATTGTATAGATTTTTGTAGATTTTTTTCTTTATTTGGCCGCAATCAGGTCCCATAGAGGAAAATAATCAAATTTTAGGGGCGCTGGAAAGTTGTTTACACAATTGCCAATGGAGCTATAAACCAATGGCCTTGGATTCATATTATGACATTGGCCAACACTACCCGAAACGGTTACACATTCAGGCACAACACATTCAACTGAAACGGTTGCAAGTTTGGCGCCAAACATTTAAATAGATAAATTAACTTGTAATCGCGAATATAAAGGCTTAAATACCGTTCACGAAATTGCCTGTCGAGAATGAATGAGCCAGGCCAAAGCTAAGAAGGTACCTGAGACATATATTTGGTCACTGCCCAGCACTGGCAGCTAAAGCGGTTACAAACTCGGCGCCTAAATTCAAATATTCATATTCTTGTTCACTTCACGGCACTTGTGGCTGGCAGTTGCTTAATATAATTATTCATATTAATTGGCATAAAAAAGCAAATTGCTGGGCCGCTCTTCTTCCCGCCCTGGCCACAAAAAGCGTGTCAAGGACGCGGCAATTAAAATCATTTGCATTGCATTTGCATTTGCATTCGGTACTCACGTTGCGATTCCGCTTGCGCACCGAGGAGACGATGGTGCGCTTGTTGCGTGCCACCAGGCACACGGTTATGATCAGAATCACGGCGATGAGGGCGAATCCCAATAAAGCGGGCAACAGCACGCTATCCTCGGCCTTGTAGCCCTGTTGGTGTGCCGATTAAATAGAGAAAACAGGGGTTTTTGTTAATTATTAGGGGTTTTTTAAGTGTTTCGGGGTGTCTAGAACCTCAACTGCTGCGATACTTGGTACTTGGATATGAATTTACATGAGATATTCAATAATTCGAAGAAGCTACAATTGGTAACCGGTACAGCAGTCGTAGTTTTAGCAGAAAACAGAACTATTGAATGATTTTAGCCTACGACAAGGGATAGAGAAGCTATAAGGTGAATCTATGGGTTCACAAGACTTCAAAAAAAGTAGAACTAGTAGTTCTCCAAAGAAATTAATGATAAGTGATTGAAACTCATGAAATTCTGATAAGAAAAGCTGATTCTAATTGGGGAACCAAACTATTATCTAGTTTTCCGAACAAATACAGATCAAGTATACCTTATATCTTAAAATTCCAGTTATAAGAGTCATGTATAACCTGTATTGTAAGGAATCAGGTATACTAGCCATACAATTTTAACTCTTATTGCTTCAAAGAATCAAGGAATACTAAAATTACCATCCTATACTATTAATTTATGCCTAATACTGCTGCATTTCCTTATATGAACTCATATTACTCTAGGACCCCCCGAAGGCTACTCACGGTCCACTGGAAGTAGGTCGAGGGATCGATGTAGGCCCAGTGGGTCTTGATCCAGGCGCTGTTGCTCCGGTTGCCCGCCTGCTCCTCCGCCGGCACCTTCGCCCCCTCCGGCGGCTGCAGGACCTGGTTGCCTTGGGCCTTGGCCAGGACGGGCGGCATGATGGGCTTCTTGGCGGCGGATTTCAGAAGCGGCACTTGAATGATCCGCGTGGTGATGTTCGTGGTGTTGGTGGGCATCAGATGACGCGGCGGGGGCTCCCGCGTTGTGGTCGTGGTCGGGAGGGTCGTAGAGGGAGCTGCTGTGGTTCTGGGAGCCGGTGTGGTTGTGGTGGTTGTTGTGGTCGAGGTGCTGCTGGTGGTGGTGCTGCTCGGGGTGGAGGGTGGGACCTCGGCGGTGGTGCTGGTTTTGTTCAACTTGATTACAAACTGCTCCACCCCGTTGCGGTTCACGATCTGCACATTTCGTCCCACATTTTCCTGCAGCAAAGGCGAGGCAGAAGAGGCCTCTGCAGCTCCCGGTCCTGATCTCAAATCCAAGCCGGAGGCGGAACCGGAGGTGGAAGCCGTTCCGGAGCCATGCTGGATGAGGGCCGCCTTGGTGCGGAGGAACCACTCCGTGGGATTCGGCAGACACTCGGCGGAGACGAGGAAGGGTATCAAGACGGCGCCCACGATCACGGTGCAGACGAAGATGAGGCCCAGGTAGGCGAAGAAGGAGCGCCGGCGCCGGTGGCCCTTGACCTTGGCCGACGGATTGCCTGGCGAACCGGAACCGGAACCGGAAGTGGAAGTGGAGGCGGAAGAGGCCGAGCGTCCAGCGCCCGACAGCTTGCCCTCGATGCGGAAGTCATCGTTCTGGGGCAGTATCGTGTACTGCAGGCTATTCTCGCCGTGCCTTATGGTCTTGTACATGGTGGGTGGGTTGTCCAACCGCCTAGGGATATGGTTTTTTGTCCGGACTGCGATCCCTCTTAATTTACATCAAGGTGTCCGATTGGGGCTTCCTTTGTTCGAGTGTTTTGATTTTGTGTTTGAAATCCTTTGAGGTCCAGCCTCTCGCTCTGCCCCCCGTGGTTAACCTTTGAACTCTCTTCGTCTTCCGTCTCGCTCTGGCTCAGGTGGACAGGTAAGTCCAAATTGGCTCACCTTTCGCTCAAAGCGACTGCTCTGCGATTTTCCTTTACCCGAAACTTTCGCAAGAAAGGGTCCTGTCCTCTTTGGGCACAAAAGTTGCAACTTCTCAGCGTCGGCTGGTCGGTTGTTTTTGCTCTTGTCGTGTCCTTTAAGGATATTGTTGTGTTCCTGTTCCTGCTGCTGCTGCTGCTGCTGCTCCTTGCGCACTAAATTTTATGTTTTTATTGATTGAGCGAGCGTTTGTTGTTTTTTTGGCGCAGGCGCAGAAGACGAGTAGTGTTGGTCAGAGCCTTTGGCGCCAAAGGACCCCAGCTGCCAGTGTTGCAAGTGTAACATTGCATTTCGAAAAAACTTTGACATTTCGACTCGGAACTACACGTAATCCCACAAAAAATTGCAAGCAGATCGGTCGAAACCTGAAAAAACTCGTGCATATCCATAAACTGATTTGAGCTCCATCTAGTGGGTTGTGCTTCGCCTTACTGTCAACATTAAGGTAGACTCGAAACTACATTTAATCGGGAAACTGAAAGAGCTCTGATATTTTCATAAAATGTAAGCATTAATTTCACCTCTCGTTGATTTACTTATTTTTATGTGGTAACCGCAGACGTTAAGAAACCTTGAAGAGTTCTAAATTGCAAGTTATGTATACCGGGAGCAATAACCCTGAGGGCGGCGATGAGCTGAAGCAACTCACCGAGTCCATGAGATCGTTGGACACCGAGGCCGTTGGTGCCCCCGCTAATCCTGAGACCATTGAGACGGGCCTCAATCCGGCGGACTTGCCTGCCCGCACCCGCAAGCTCTTCTTACGCCACATGATCGCCAACTTGCCCGAACCGGTGCAGAATCGCATATGCGCCCTCAAGAACAATCAGGTGGATCAGGTGCACATCACCGAGGAGTTCTTCCGCGAGGTGTACGAGCTAGAGCGTCGCTTCTACGGTCGCAGCTGCGCCCTCTACGACAAGCGCCGCGACATCGTCGACGGCCAGTTTGAGCCGCCGCCACAGCCGGCGAAATTCCCAGGGCCGAGCGGTGCCGAATCGGAGATCATCGCCCAACTGGAGGCCAGCGAGGAGTGGCGCCAGCTGGTGTCCCAGCTCCCGACTCTGCCAGCCGACGCCAAGGGCGTGCCCAACTTCTGGCTGACTGTGTTCCGCAATGTGCCGCAGCTGGCCGAGCTGGTGCAGGAGCACGATGAACCGCTCCTGGAGTGCCTGCAGGACGTCCGTCTGACCTACGAACAGGACAGCTACACTGTTTTGTTCCAGTTCCGTCCCAACAACTATCTACACAACTCGTCGCTGCTGCTGAGCAAGCGCTACTTCTTGCAGCACGCCGCCGACCCGGAGTACCCCTTCGTCTTCGAGGGACCCGAGATCGTGCGCTGCGAGGGCTGTCACATCCACTGGCGCGATGGCGCCAATCTCACTCTGCGCACCGTCCAGAGCCGCCGTCGGGGCCGCAATCGCTCCGTGCCCAAGGTGGTGCCGCGCGAGTCTTTCTTCCGGTTCTTCGCTCCGCCGCAGGCCTTGGATCTCTCGCTGACCGACGAGAAGACAAAGCTGATTCTGGGCAACGACTTCGAGGTGGGCTTCTTGCTCCGCACCCAGATCGTGCCCAAGGCCGTGCTCTTGTACACCGGCGACCTGGTGGACAACGCCAGCGAGGCGGAGACCCGTTCCGTGTCCTCGGAAGTCGAACCGGAGTCGGTCACCGAGCAGTAATTGCAAAAATGAAGCATACAAATATATGAGTTCTGGCTTGTGCCCTAGTTTATGGAAACTACAAACGATTCTAAGCTGTTTGTGGGGGGGGTGGGTCGGAGGGG
The DNA here is from genome assembly GCA_021223825.1 of Drosophila ironensis. Classification (NCBI taxonomy): domain Eukaryota; kingdom Metazoa; phylum Arthropoda; class Insecta; order Diptera; family Drosophilidae; genus Drosophila; species Drosophila ironensis. Next base: position 762,658 of record JAJJHQ010010246.1, read on the forward strand.
CGCGGGACTACTTGAAGATGCTGGTGTAGTACTCCTCCTCCAGGTCGTACAGGTCCATGGCCATCTCGTCGCGCAGCTTCATCAGCTTCTTGTCGCACTCGATCTGCGTGGCCCGGAAGAGCTGCGAGTTGTTCGTGATGGCCTCGTTCACCGAGTGGAAGTCGTTCAGGATGAGGTACTGCTTCAGGTCGGCCACCAGCTTCATCAGCGACTCTCCAGCACGAACTGCGGGAAAAGAGCGAACAAATAGGGGTCACAATTTGATGGAAACTATCGAAATAATCGGTCAAATTTTGTGGAGGAACCTAAGAGGGAACATAGCGTATCAACGCTGAAGAGGTTACAAAATAGGGGTCACAATTTGGTGGAAACTATCGAAATAATCGGTGGAATTTTGTGGAGGAATCTAAGACGGAAAATAGTTGCGTAGAACTCATATTAGTTGGTGAATTACAAGGGAATAGGGATTTATATTCTCTATATAGGCTGTAAGCTTATCCAAGATTTCGGTTCATTGCAAAACTAACAAAAAGGCAGCGTATCAACGCTGAAGAGTGAATTTAAGAGCGATTTCTGGATTGTATTCTTCAGGAAGAATAAAGAAGATTCTTTGGTATGTCAGGTTTAGTTTGGAATAAGGAGAAATCTGGGGAAATCGTATCTGATAGTATTATAAGATCAAAAACCTGACAAACAGGGAAAGTTTGGCTAATACGGTGATTTAAATACTATTGAAGGATAGATATCTTGAGAAATCGGGTCTGGGAGTCTAATATCACATTAGTTTTAATTAATTAAGAAAGCAGAAACCTTAAAATACATGTAACAGAGGAACACAGAAGAGTGGACAAGCTGTCCCTTCCTCAATGATTTATTGAGAGAAACCAAGGCTATTTCTTTGGTGTGGATACTTTGTCAGTCTAGTTCAGGGCTAGGGAGATATCCAAGGAATAGGGATCTTAAGTTTCAGGGGTATTATTACTTTTAATTTAACGAAAACCTGCAACCTCGCTGAAGAGTGAATAAAATGTCATTTCCCCGTCGTTTTCTTCGGGTCAACTAGGACTAAATCTTTGATTGGGATACTCTGCCAGGCTGACTTAGGAAGAGGAAGATACCCAAGGCAACCAGATGTGGGATTCCCGAGGTATTCCCTTGCAAACCTCACCCATATTCGCCGACCGCACTTGCATCTCCAGGGCATCCTGTTCGCACTGCGTTGTCCGTGAGATCTGGCTGTGGCTCTCCCGGCGAGCCAACTTCAGGATTTCTAAGGGAAGGTAGAAGCAAGAAAAAGTCGAAATAAAATGCCAATTCATCGTCCTTTGCCCGCAATTTACCTTCAAAGTTCTCGAGCATACCGCGGCAGTCCTCCTTGACGCGAGCTGTGTAGGACTTCAGGAGGGCCTCCTTCGATTGCGGAAGCGTCCGCGGCACGCCTGCCATCATTCTTTGCCTATTCGTTTTTCCTCAGTTCGCAATTTAAGGCAATTAAATTGAGGAAAATGAGCGTGGAGTGCACTTTTGTTTTGGTTTTGTGGGCGGCTTGCCCTGGTGATGGGCAACTTGCATTAGCGGCTATCGATGGACGGCCACTCGATACTCACGGTCTATCGATGGATAGAGGACGATGAAGACATCGGGATTTTTTCTTATAT
>JAJJHQ010010246.1:764611-794241 GCA_021223825.1 Drosophila ironensis
ATATTATCTGTTCCTGCCCCGCCCTTAACACACATCGTTCCACATTTCTCCACAACCCTATTAACACATTAGCCAACCCCACAAATATTAACTCTGAAAACATCCTTAAATTCCTTAATAGGAGGCAAATCTATTACAAAATTTAAATACTAACAAATCTTGTATGTAATTTACTACTAATACGCACCCATTAGACCTCGCATCTAATTTATAACATAGTCTGTATCACTTGTCCCACATGTTTTCTAATTATTGGTGAAGTTCAAGTTAGAACATTTAATGGTTGTCCGCAAAGGACAGTTTTAAATAAATATGTACCCTGCTAAAATAATATTAATTGTACATTACTGTGAGCCGAAGGCCTTAGCTGCTCTGGCTCTTAGCCAAGTTAGCTCTTAGTTTTATACTATTTGTTAGCTGCCTTAAANAAATAAATAAATAAATAAAATTTCTTCGATGTGTATTGGAGGTGTATGTATCTGCAGTCGATAACCCACCCGCGCATAGGGGGGCCCGTGGTATCGCTGCTGGCGCACCTCTAGCTTCCGGGGCCACTGCGCACTGCGAGCTGCGCGACGATAGACTCCGGAAAACCCAACGATTTTCGGTCCCTGCAAGTGCCTGCGTCTGCCCTGCAACAGCGAACCACCGAGGGCTGCGAGCCGTGACATCGCAGCACCCGACCCCGCGCCGCTCGTCTGATGCATTGATGCTAAAGTCGATCAGCGGCGGCGTTGGCGTGGCATCCGCGGGAGGAGGAGGAGCTGGCTCCGCAGGAGGGGGATCAGGTGGTGGAGGAGGTGGAGGAGGAGGTGGAGGCGGCGCCGGTGGAGCGGGAAGCAGCGGAGGCGGAGGCGGAGGCGGCGGCGTGGCCAGTGCGGGAGGGGGGAGCGGAAGAAGTGGGCGTGCCAGCTGCGGCCTTGGCTCCAGCTCGATTTCCAGCGGCCTGAGCGCCGTCTGCGGGTTCGTCTCCTCGCGTAGCAGTGCAGCAGGTTCTGCATCCATCGAGCCACCGGGAGGCGGAGGATCGGGCCACTCTAGCGGCGGCAGCACACCCGCCGGCGGGTCTGTCTACTGCCCGGCCTGCGCAGCGGCCTCCAACCAGAGCCCCCAGCACGAGTCCTTCTTCTCGCGCAGCTCCTCCAAGTCGAGCAAGCGGCAGAAGGCCCGCAAGAGCGCCTCCACGGCCGGCTGCCTGGACGCCCAGCATATACGATCCAACCTGAGGATGTCCACCTCCAGTTCCATGCGCAGCACCAGCACCCGCAACGGAGCAGAGCCGTCCGTCTCGCAGGCCCCCCTGCCTGGTTGCAGTGGCATGGCCTACGATGCGGCGAGCAATGCGAGCAGCGGCAGCGGCAGTGGAAGTGGCAGCGGCAAGGCCGCCTCCCCCGGCAGCTACAGCTGCAACGCCCTCAACGTGGACTTCAGCTCGTACACGGCGACGCACCAGTGGACCAGGATGCTCGAGTGCGCCGAGTTCGTTGGAGCCAAGTAAGTTGCAAGTACTCGGTATATAACTTGATTCGTGCGGCTTTCTTTTACCTAACTTTGAATGTTTTGTAAAGAGAAACCAGTAGAAGTGTAGTATTCAATGGTTTCCTATATAAAGTTGGAGTTTTCCGCATCTTTCTGGGAATTTGTGGATCCACAAAGGATGAAGGCCAAGAACAAATCAAGACAATTCTGATGGAGACCGTATTACAGTGGGAAACAAATGGTATTAAGGAGCTAGACATAGATGGAAACAGATAATACTTGTAGTAAGGTCAGGGCTATTAAGAGAGTGGGGTTAAACTCCTCATCCACTTACCTGAGTGACAAATGGTATACTATATTAAGTTAGTGCAAGTGTAGGAGACATCTACGACCCTATACTCAAGAACCAGGTAGATCTAAGCATGTCCAGATATCTGTCCCGTCTGTATCCATGAATTCGTCATTCCCTGAGGTGGTTAGTGGTATAATAAGTTAGTGCAAATGCATAAGGAGACATCTATGACATAGGGTCAACATCTAAGTCGATCTAGACATGTCCAATTATCTGTTCGTCTGTCCGCCTGTATCTTTGATCACGTCATTCTCTGAGATCTAGGCATGAACAGGTCTCAGATGACATATGCAGATGACATATGCACCCGTATAATCAACATCCAAGTAGATCTAGATATAGATCCTTCTGTACGTATATATCTATAAACACGTCGTTCTCTAAGGCGGTAAGAGTTTGAGGTGTAATTCCGTTTGTGTTAGGTCCGTTTTAAATACACGGACATGGAGTTTATTTTTTCCACACCCTTTTCCCTTTGCAGTTTGTGAGAACCTGCATTTTCTTCTGCATACTTGTCCATATCTCCGAAATGGTAAAAGCTATAAATATAAAACTTTTTCCTACTGCTAAGGCTCTTAATAAATACGTATGTGGAAAGATTCAGAAAGATCGGACAATAAATAAAAAAGATACGGTCAATTTAAGTTAACCGCCTCCTTCTGCATTTTCCAAGCCAAATCCAGGCGCTAATTAGAGTGAATCAAAGACAATGTTGTTAACGCTTAAAATAAATGATGTATATTGACACAGATGCACCATAACATACGCTTTCCAACGCAAGTTTGCAATACAGAACCACTTTCCAACCAACCGCATGGATTAAGTTATTTAAGTTATGAGATAGCGACAAAAACACCCCTCTAATCACCTCAACTACCTCGAAACAGGCGCAGCAAGCACACTGTGGTGGCCTACAAGGATGCCATGTTTGTGTTCGGCGGCGACAATGGCAAGAACATGCTGAACGATCTCATCCGGTTCGGGGTGAAGGACAAGTCATGGGGCAGGGCCTGCGCCACGGGAACGCCACCGGCGCCCAGGTACCATCACTCGGCGGTGGTGGCCGGCAGCTCGATGTTCATCTTCGGGGGCTACACCGGCGACATACACTCCAACTCCAACCTGACCAACAAGAACGATCTGTTCGAGTACAAGTTCCAGAGCGCCATGTGGGTGGAGTGGAAGTTCTCGGGCGGGCAGCCAGTGCCGCGTTCGGCCCACGGAGCGGCCGTTTACGACAACAAGATGTGGATCTACGCCGGCTACGATGGCAATGCCCGATTGAACGATATGTGGACCCTAAATCTAACCGGTGACAATCACCAATGGGAGGAGGTGGAGCAGCTGGGCGACCGGCCGCCCACATGCTGCAACTTTCCCGTGGCCGTGGCCCGCGATGCCATGTACGTTTTCTCAGGGCAGAGCGGCCTGCAGATCACCAACTCGCTGTTCGAGTTCCACTTCAAGACCCGCACCTGGCGGCGCATCTCCAACGAACCGGTGCTGAGGGGCGCCACATCGGCGCCGCCTTCGCGTCGATACGGGCACACGATGGTGCACCACGACCGCTTTTTGTACGTCTTCGGGGGATCGGCGGACTCGACGCTGCCCAACGATCTGCACTGCTACGACCTGGACTCGCAGGTGTGGTCGGTAATACTGCCGGAGCAGAACTCGGATGTGCCGTCGGGGCGGGTCTTTCACGCTTCGGCTGTGATTGGGGATGCCATGTATATATTTGGCGGGACGGTGGACAACAGTGTGAGGCGGGGGGATACCTACCGCTTTCAGTTCTCATCGTATCCGAAGTGCACGCTGCGCGACGACTTCGGCAAGTTCTTTTTGGAGAAACAGTTCTGTGACATCCAGTTTATTGTGGGCGCCGAGGAGGTGCGCATCCTCGCGCACATTGCCTTTGTGGCCGCAAGGTCAAAATATCTGCGCAACAAGATACTGGCCGCCCGGGAGGCGCGCCAGCAACAAATGGAGCGGGTGTACGGGGTGGGCCAGGTGGATGCACAGGCACTGAATGCGGGAGCGGGCGGGGACCGCGGCCCCATGTTGGAAGTGCGCCTGGCCCACGCCTCGCCCGAGGCCTTCGACATCATCCTCAACTACATCTACACCGACCGCATTGACCTAAAGGACACATACAGCAAGAACATCATCATCCTAATCACGGACATCTATCAACTGGCGGGGCTGTTCACGATGCCGCGGCTGGCCCACGGCTGCATCCAGTACCTCGACTACAAGATCAACAAGCTCAACGTCCTCGAGGCGCTCTACAATGCGGACAGGAGCAAGTGAGTGGAAAAACCAGTAACCCTTAGTATCCAAGTATAAATATTCTTGATCAGCATCAACAGCCGAGTCGATCTAGCCATGTCTGTCTGTCTGTTTGTCTGTATGTCTGTCTGTCTGTCCATCTGTATGTATGAACACGTCGTTCTCGAAGATGGTAAGAGCTAAAGGTGTAATTCTTTTTGCTTTTAGTGCATTATTAATGCAGGCAGAGCAAGTTTATTTCAAATTATTTCCACGTCCTTTTCCACCTTCGCATTTGCTATATCCTTCGCAAGATCTATATCTTCGAAACGGTAAAATCTAGAGCCATCTTTTCGAGTCCGCTGATTGTAAGGCATGTTCATGCAAAGTTACGTCCAAATCGGACAATAAATATAAAAGATATGGCCAATTATTGTTTTACTCTCCCCTTGCCACAAAATAGGAGCGGACAGAAAATTTTGTTTCCTCCAAATACGACCTTAAGAGTCCAAAATAAGGTGCCCAGGGTGTCAAACCCGGTAGAACGCTTCTCGGATGTCCAGGAAGAGGGCATTGCAGCTCGAGAGTTGGAGGATCTCCTTCGAGAGTTGGAGGATCTCCTGATTTAAAGGAATACCTGCTAACCTTTGAGGTGGCTTACGAGTAGCTTCCCTAGCTGCCATGACCTTGTTGGCAAACAAATTAAGAGCGTCTTCAATGTCCTCAGCCGAGTTCATCTCTATTTCAAGGTGTAGTGACCTCTCTTAACAGCTCCAAATTAGTACGTTTGGTTATTAAGCGCTTTGCTCTTGGGTAAAACCTCGCAGCTGCGTCGACTGTAAAAACCAGTGGCAAGTGGTCCGAGCTAAGCTCAGTGACTGCTGAGTGATCGCGTTGGTCCTCCTGCGTTCAGGACGTTAGTCTCCATTGGTTTCGATTATGGATGAGATAACCCTTAAGCAACCCTTTATTCATAGTACCTCTTTTAAGATCCTTCATCTTTTGAATGAAGCCAGCAAACAATCGTGAATTTTTGCGTGCCAGGTGCATAGCCTTTTCTACTTCCCTGCTAATTCACACATTCTATTTAGCATCAAGATCATCAAGGATCATTGCATGCAGTTCATCATCAAGGAGGAGAACTACAAGGAGGTGGTCATGTCCAGCGAGTTCAGTGACCTCGACAAACCGCTGCTGGTGGAGATTATCCGGAAGCGCCTGCATCCCAGCAAGCTGGTGATGGACACCAGTTTCGAGTCCAACATAGGCAAGTGCCGCATAGAGTTTCAACCATTGCAATTCTTTTAACGAACTAGTCGTGTTGAAAAGTAGGTACCACCCTGGAGATAGATCTGTGCGCGTTCTTGGAGTCGACCGGCAATGATTTCTGCGACATCAATCTGATTCTGGAGGACCATGTCATACCGGCCCACAAGTCAGTGCTATCCTCACGTTGTACCTATTTCCAGGGCATGTTCCGCTCGTTTATGCCGCCGGATAACACCGTTAACGTGAGTAAACCCCCGGGGGGTGGTAATGGTTGTGATTCGTTCAGTTTGATTAACCGCGATTGCCATTCCATGAGCAGATCCAGATTGGCGAAATCTCACCCTCGCTGGAGGCGTTCCACTCGCTGCTGCGTTACATTTACTACGGCGAAACGAAGATGCCGCCCCAGGATGCACTGTATCTGTTTCAGGCGCCGTGCTTCTACGGGCTGGCCAACAATCGGTTGCACGCATTCTGCAAGTACTCGCTGGAGCACAATATCACCTACGAGAATGTCCTGCAAACGCTGGAGGCGTCGGACATCACCAAGATCTATGACATCAAGGATTATGCACTCAAGCTGATTGTCAAAGATTTCGCAAAGGTGGCCAGGTTGCCAAAGATCGCCGGTTTGTCGCGCGAACTGTTGCTGGAGATCATACGCGCTGTGGCCGATTCGCACGGCGAGTTCCTTACGCGGATCAATATCAATGCCGATATCTGAAAGCTGGTGCTGCTCCAGCCGGCATTGCAGTTGTTGCTCGCCTGGTTGCAAATCGGACGTAGCACGTAGTGCGGCAGTAGCGGTTGGCAGCGCCGAACTAAAAAAAATCATCCCATTCATCCCATTCATTCATTCATGCCCCATCATACCTACCATTTCATTTTCATTTCATTGTGTTGCATTCACCTGAAGAAGTTGGCGATCTAGTGAGCGAGCTTTTCAAGCAGATATATGTACCTATTATTCTCATATATATTTATATATACTTATTATATGTATCCCCTCCGCTGCCCTTTCTATAGTATTACTAACCTCACTGCATGGCTGATCGCCTGCTCAGACATTTGTGGCTTAGCTTAAGCAATAAATGCCTCTGCAGGCGGTCAACCATGAATTATTTCCACAAAACATTGCCAAGATTTTTCCATTTTTAAGGCGATGTCACCGAAATCTCTACAGATTTTCCACAGCACTCAATTTATTTTGTTGAAGCTGCAATGGGCCAGAGAATTCTTCGTTTGGAAAACTTCGTGCCAAACCACTGGGCTCACGGATGGACATTGCTTTGTTGAGTTTAACAACACACAATTTCGTTAAGATACTAATTATAAAAAAAAGGGAATATTATACAATTGTTTCACTGTCAAATTTTTGCCAGAATATGCAAGGCCTCGGGTCTTCCGCTCTTGTTATACAAAAAGAAAATCAAGAAAAATCCTCTATCCTACCCAAGTACAACTTACTCGTCGTTAAGGAAAACTAATTCTAATCGTACGCATTAATGTTTATACTATATATATATATATGTGCAAGCTAAATGTTCTAACTACGAATTATAAGAAACGTGCGTCTCCCTCTCCCTGTTCCTGTACCTGTACCTGTTCCCTGGGACGCGGCCTCTTCCTGGCCCCCGTCCTGGTTCTGTCCACTGTCCCTGGAGAATCGTCAATGAAATCGTCATTCAAGCGACTTAAATCGAACATCATCCAGGAGAATTACAAAGCAGAGAAGGAACTCAAAGTTAACGTTTTTGCCAAAACAACAAATACAACAGATGATAGATTCATTTCCATATGATTTGCTTTTTTATTTAACGCTTTGTACTTGCCCCCCGAAAATACAAAATTGTGATAATTAAAGCACCCCCGCCCCCCGCCCCAGAATTTTCAATTTAATTTCGATTATATTGTATTAAGGTTAAGCAATATTTTGTAAATAATTTTCGAATTCGACAGCTCCCCGATTTATGATTTGGTTGTTGCGTTCGAATGCCAATTGCGAATAAATATTATCGAAAAAAACAATTGTATCGGCTTTAATTCAAGGCAAACAAAACGGGGACCCAAGCCGAGCTGACTGGCGTAGATAAATTTCGTTTCCATGGAATTAAAACGAAACAAAAAGGTTGTGGACGTTGGTGGGTCGATGGGTCGGTGGGAGGCGAAAAACTGTAGCCAAGCGGCAAGGACAATGACAAGGACAGCGCCGGCAAGCCGAGTTGCTTATCAAATGCAAATTACAAAATCAAATATGCCAGAGGCAGGATCTGTGTGCCGGAGCCTCTGCCTGCCGACTGCTCCGAGATGCCAAGATGGAAATGCCACTTACAGGACACAACTCACATCCTGAATTGAATTGAATCGGTCCTGGAAGATGGCAAATTCCTGGGAAACTGCTTCAGGTCTTTGCGTTGCATATTTATGAGCCCATCTGGGGGGCCCTTGGAGCTGGAGCGGTCAAGGTTTTAGTGCAGATTAGTGCAGCTCCAGGAGGGAGCTCCCTGTGAATACCCAATTGGTTGATCGGAGCGCCTTTGCATATTTAACAGATACAATTAGCCGGATTACTTTTCCCGACAACTCCAAGTGAATGGCTGTAGTTTAAAGGCTATAAAAATCTTCTAAAATCGAGTTGTAAATTAAATAAAACCTTTATTTTAGCAGTTACTATTAAAGGTTAAAGGTTTAGTACTACCTATTACATAGATCTTGCAAATATAATCGGTATTCCTCGTAATTATATTGTTTTTACAATTTTAACTAGGCAAACCAAAGACTAGGGCGGATATATCTTTTAAATCTAGTTGCAAAGATGTAGAAATAGTAACCATTATTTTTCCAGCTCACATTCAAGCCCAAATCCAAAGTAAAGCTTCTGGAACTCTCTAAATCTTCTTGGATACAAGAAGTTATACACAGAGCTCGTCATATAGAACCAATTACCTTCAAGCTGCTCTCACCCTTAACCCCTTGTTATTCGATAGGGCCGGCAATCGCTTATCGTTGGCCAAACAAAATGTCAATTATCTGAGCCGGGGCCAAGCATCTTAGCCCATCCACTTGGCGTTAACCCTTCTAACTTCCTTTGACAACAAAACAATTCCAGGACGCCCCAGGACGAGGGCCAGCTCGATTCCATGCCTGCTGTCAATTTATAAGTTCATAATTTAAGCCAACGCCAATCGGGGCAACATATACTTGTGTATACCTAGTATATAGTACATATATGTAGGGGGAGATGGGGCTGGGGTTGGGGAGTGGATTGGCTCGTTTCATGCTTTTTAATATCCGTTTCATGTGGATTTATGCGCATCAAGTTCCCGCTGAGCGACGGCACATAAATTTCATGGCAATTGAAGCAGGCGATCCGAAAAAATAAGCACAAATTACACAGGTTCGGGGATGATGGAACTGACGGAATGGGATATACCTTCTCATTTTGAAACTTCTGAGAAGTATGTCCTTATTAACACAGATGAATACGTTTATTAGAAAATAAGGTGGTAGATGATATTCATACAAATGAAATATTTAAAGTGAAAAATAAGTATTTTAAGACTTAGGTTGTAAGAGTCGTAATATAGAATAGACAAGGATACGAGGAGTATTTAGAACAACTACAAATATTTAACGAATTTTGAGTTATCCAAATATGTTATTCTTGATATTGTTTGGAACCAAAATAAACCTGAATTTCTCTATACAGATTAAAGGGAATTACCACAAGTTTAACCAAAGTTTTTATTATAATATAATAATATAGGAGGTGCCTAGAAAGTAATCAATATTGGTTTACCAAATTGTAAAGGAACAACCTTTGGTATACCCTGCGTCGCCGAACAGTTACAGGATAACAAAATAAGGAAAATCAAGCAGGCGAGAAGGGAAAAACTACGCCCCCAACTCCCTCCCTCTTGAGGCAAAAGGGTTAAATATACACTCACTCCCCGGTGGGGTGGAAGGGGTTAAAATGGACTGATTTCGGGGTTAGCCCCAAAATTGACTTTTGGCATTTTTCAAAGTTTTCCCCGCATTGCCGGCCGTTGTGCGCCAACTTCGATTAATTTATAGCGATAAGTATTTGTAACCCGGCAGTCAGGACTCCGCAGGACCTCCCTCCCTCCCTCCCGGACACGCATAAAGTGTCATTACAGTGCCTGATGCCTGCTGCCTGATTAAAGTCATCAATTCCGTTGCAGAGTCGGGATAAAAAAGGGATCTGGCGGGGATTGCGCCAGCCCTGCATCCTGCACCCGTCGCTCTGACCCTCCTGCCCTCTGACCCTTTGGAGTTTAATTAAAAAAGCTCCCAGTCCCCCCCGTTGCAATTGCAGTTTAATTGGCGTGCAAAGGTGAGGGGGTCTGCATAAAGTATGCAAATAAATGCGTCGGGCGAAGGTGAAATTAAAAGCATAATTGGCAGATCTTTGAGGAGCAATTCCCAGATCTTTGGAAGGGTAACTTACACCATTTTAGTTGTACTTCAAGGTAAGTGCTCACAGATGTGAACTCTGACATTTTGGAGCCAAAATTGTAAACATAAGCAGGTACAGGGCATTTAAGGGCATTTAAAAGCTCGTTTGTGGGCGGCAATTCCACGGGGAAAACCCCGTGACATTTGCTGAAGGACATCAGCGGGAAAAATCGTAGTTGTCACCGGCAGGAGCAAGCTTTCGCGTAGATGAAAAGGTTAAAGTTCAATGCAAATTCCCTGCCAGATGTGTGATTAGGCAAAGCTTTGGCCTCCACTCTACATGCTATACACTGCCACAAGAGGAAGGGTTTTCTGGTAGGTAGGATCTAAGGGGAGTCCCCATTTTCTACGCCCAAAACCTAGTTCTTAAAAAACCTCTTTGAATTTCGGATTGTCTCCCATCGGGAAGAAAACTTTCAATGATTTTTCTTGAGTGTAACACTTGATTTCGTTTTATGTTGAATGGCTTTGATAACCCGGCCTGGTTGTGGGTCTGAGTCTGGGAAATCTGGAATTCAAATCGCTGAACGCCTGCACTTGGCATCCTGTGCTTTATGGACCAAATGATTGCGTGCTCGTAGGCCCGAAATCCTCGATTCGCAACGCCACCCATCCGCAGGATAAACATACTCTTACTATATGTGTACAAGGATTCTAGCTCGCTTTTATTTTTATTTCTTTATTTTTTTTTTGGCTGATGGTGGGGGCGGGCCACCTGATGGCCAACTGAATCGCTTGGCGCAGCCTTAATCAAGGATGTTCCGGGATGTGTGTCACAGCAGCCGCAGGAGCTGGCGGGGCATCCTGCATCCTTTGGCATCCTGCAACCGCCAGTCGATGGAGGGTAAAACAAACTTTTCAATCACCGCCATCGCCATTGCCAGGGCATTAAATGAGAAATGTAGCAAAAGCAAACATGCAGCAAATGCACGGTGAGAAAATTGGGGGTGGTGCGGGTGCCATTCCAATGGCAGTCAATCAGCGAGCAGGATAAAAGCAGGATACTCCACATGGAGCTGGGCCAAGTGGGATTAGAAAAGCTTATACTCTAACCTACTTTGCTTCGATTGTTTCTGAGTATCTCAAATATCTGTCCTATGTCTCTGAAAACTCTATACATTTAATGAACGACAATTTAAGGTGGAACAAAGGGACCATTTTTAAAATAATAAACAGGTATATCTACATATATCTACCATTAATGCATATCTTAAAATTCAAAGATTGTTTTACAACCTTAATAGGCAAGAGACAAAAACATATTCAAGTTTCGGATCCTAACAATTGCCTGTAAATACTCCAAAAGAAGGAGAATATACTCGTAGTTTTTGAGTTTGTTGATACAAAATACCACTTTCTTGTTATATTATTAAAATCAGTTGAGTATTTGTATCCAAGTATAGATTTATCTAACCATACCTATTTATTTAAACTTGAAATAACACTTAAACGCGGGATTCTTTTGTACCATCTTCAAGACCTCTTAAATGGCATAGCAAAACCCAAAAAAATACACATCTTTATTCAGCAGATTCCCGAATATATTCTTAAATTTTTCTTACCTGTTTTAGGATGTGTTGTATCCTCCAGGAAGAGTGCCAATTCGGAAGCAGACGAAGCATGGAGCTGGCGCCCAAGTTGCAGACAAGTTGGCAAACGCTTTTGCTGCCATGGGGCATGCAACAACAAGGGTTCGGGGGAGGGTGGATACAACAAGCAGAAAAAACACAGGATCCAGCAGGATGCAGGACGCCATCCTGGCGAATGGAGATGAGCACAGGCAGCGGCAGTGGCAGTGGCAGTGGCAATGGCAATGGCAACGGAAACGAAACACGAAATGGCAGCAGTTGAAAAGTGTGTGACAAATACAAATCACTTTAGATTTATTTGATGAAATTGTTTGATGATGTAGAAAAGGATTAACGCCAATGATATTTGTGTAGCGGCTCCTGGCAATGGAGTTTCCGGATGCCTGTCGCTTTAAGCAAAACTAAAGCTGGCGCACCTGAGGGTCCTTTGGAGAAGCTTTCAAAAAGGATACAAGCATGTTGGATATCTCATAATACAAGAAAATACAACTGAATAAATAACAATATAACTTGTAATTGCAGTTTGTTGCACAGGATCTTTGCTAAGAGCAATCCTTGCCTTGTTCTTGTGACCCACATCCTCCTGCAGTTCATATACGTATATCCTTCCACTCTCATATATCCTTGTAACTTGCCTGTTACCATCGTATTTTGTTCTTTTCAACTGTCTTGTGCAACGACTTTTAAATGATGTGAGAAATCGACTTTGGGGTGCGGGTGGGCGTTCTCCTTTTAGGCCTGCCAAGCCCCCAGGATCCCAAGGACAGGCAGGACTGCTGGGACTGCCAGGACAGCGGGGATCCCCGGATCCCACCCTTTCGGTATAATCGTCGACGCATAAATCTCAAGACCTGCCCGGCGGCTGCAATTTACGGCACGGCCGTAAATTTTTATAAATGTCCTTGTAAATAAACTCGCAAATATGCTGATTTAGCATATTTCTGATATATGTCTGGGAGGGGGCGTGGCCCACGTCTGTGGTTTATGCCATGTGCCATGTGTGTGGCAGTTTTATTACGAGTGGGCTCCTTTTTATACCATGTAACTTAAGGTACGAATGGTATATTCACTTCGTGCAATGTATGTAACAGGGAGAAGAAAGCGTTTCCGGCCCTATAAAGTATATATATTCTTGATCAGCGTCAACAGCCNCAAGTCGATCTAGCCATGTCCATCTGTCTGTCTGTCTGTCTGTATGTCTGTCTGTCCGTCTGTATGCATAAACACGTCGAAGATGGTAAGAGCTAGAGGTGTAATTCTTTTTGCTTTAGGTCCGTTATATGTACACGCAGGTCGAGTTTATTTCAAATTTTTGCCGCGCCCCTTTCCGCCTTCGTAATTTACATAAAACTGTATTTTCATCGACATATTTGCTCATAACTTGCACAAAATAAGAGCCAGAGACCGATTTCTTTTAGCATTATGTCTGTGTAACTATTGCGCAGAAAATGTCATTCTTGGATTTTTGCCACGCCTATATCTATATCTATATCTCCGAAATATATCTCTCTATATCTCCGAAATGGTAAAATATAGACACTTCATTTTAAGTCCGCAAAGTCTGCTGATCGCCAAGCACGTGCATGCGAAATTACGTCCAGATCGGATAATAAATATAGAAGATATCTATTATTTCATTTTCATGTGTGATCCCTTTTGCAAGAGCGAGCAAAGCAATTCCTTCTTCAAGAGAGCTAAGAATTTCCTTTTGCAAGAGAGTGAGCCACCTTGCTAAGAGAGCGCAAATCAAAAAACCGCCAACCAGTTGGCGGGATTTATTCAGTGGAGCAAGGACGCGCTTCGATCGGCGCTCTGTTGTTAGTTCGCGTTTTTCGTCGGTTTAATTGTTTAAAACGGGCTTAAAAATTATCTTAATCGCTAGTGCAATGAGTGTTTATCACAGTGATGGTCGTGGTGCGATTGAAAGTGCATTATCTTTTGCGCATTTTGGTGTTTTTTTCCCCCTTTTTTTCTTGTGTTTTGTGTGTGTGCTCGCGCTTGTGGATCGCAGTGTGTCGCATGAGAGGGAGGAGAACGAGAGAGCAGCATAACGGTAAGTGGTCATCTCTTTGGTTTCTTATTCCTTTCAATTTTCAATTTCCGATGGATTGCTTCTCCGCTCGATTTTGTTTACAAGATAGAAAAGTATCTCGACTTGAGGTTATTGACTTAATTTGTTACTTTTTTCGCATCTGATATATTTTCGTGTTATTTGGTAGCAGTATGTTTTTGAAGAATATTCGTAATATTTGGGAGCAAAAATATGGATTTTCTTGTGATGAAGTAGAGTTATTATTCGAAAATAAAAAGGTATTATATCGTAGCTATATTTGTTTTGAAATAACTTTCAAATTATTTTACTTACCACCTGTAATACTATTATATGGTGTGGGTATTTAAATACGTTTCGTAATATTTGAGAGCAGATGTATGGATTTGGAAACGAAATGTTTGATAAAGAAAAGAGATACATGGTATCTCGTTGTCGAGAAATGTCGACTACAGCGTTCCTACTTGTTTTTGCTCCTGCAACCGCTGCTGGGTAACATCAAAAGGATATTAGGCAATCCACGAAAAATTCGGGTCATCTGGAATTACATTTTTGTTATTTCCAATAAAAAGTTAACGCAAATAAACTAGTTAAAACTAAGCTATCAAGGATTGCAGATCAATAAATTTACAGAACAATTTATTAAGCAGCTTAAATATCCCAAAATTTTACTATTAGGCTAATCATTTAATGTAGAAATTAAGAATCTAGCTAAGGAAAAATGCCACTATTATATTTATTTAAGAAATTTTAATAATTTATCCAGGTTACCTCTCTGTCGACCCCTTGAAAGCACTTATATTTTGCCATGTTTTATGCTTTATTTTATTCTCCTTTGATTTTGCTGTTTGCCCTCCGAGAAAATAAACAAAAACCATGACGGGCTCGAGTGAAAATATATATATAAAAAAAAACAAGACAGTCCCGAAATGGAGAAAAACGAAGAATATTTCATGATAAATAAAAAATGAAAATTTTATGTTGCATTAACTTTTGTTGCCATTGTTTCCGTTGAGTCGCATAAACAAAAGCATATGTGTAATAAAATTTATGCACATAAACACACAACCCGCAAGAACCAGGCAGACACAATGAAAAGCGAGTTAAATATTTGATAAAGCAGCCGTGAAGTTCGCAGTAATATTTGTTTGTTTTTTCTGTCAAAATTTGTTATACGACTTTGGGTCCCATGGGACGACTGGTTGCGGGATGCGCACTTAAAGTCATTAGCATTAGTTTTGCCAGCGAAATTTGCAGCTTAAAATGGGAGGGAATACGAGTATTATTAAAGTTGTACTTCCCCGAAATGGGAGTCATATTTTACCACTCGAGAGTAGTGCTTTTTGGCCGGGAAGCGTGCGTGTGCACTTGACATTTTCAATTTGCTGGCAATCAAGCAGCAAAATATGGATTACATTGTTAACGCTTTCGGACTGCGGAAAGTTTTTCCACACAGAGAGAAAAGCAAGCCAAATAACAAGGGTCTGCCAAAGGGTTACTTGTCGATTGTCCGTAAGTTTGTCCATTTGTCCGTAACACTCTAATAGATAGAGAAATCGTGTGGCGCCAGTTAGGATTAACGATGAACGACATTTTGAGAACCTTTAGAGCCGTAAACTTGTCCCACTGTACGTACAAGTATTGACAGACGATTGAGATATTTGTTTATATAATAAATAACACGAATTTTACACAAGCTTGCGCAAAACACATCATCCTTATTGTTGATTTCTTTATTTTTTTTTCGGGTGTCGTGCTGGGCAAATGAAGTCGTTTGCCTTCTTCCAGCCAGGACTTCTTGCTCATTTGTCAGGACAGCTCAGCTCAGCAGAAGCCGGGGATTATTAATGGTCCTGCTGCTGGACAAGCCATATCCTTGCAGCTTGCAACCGGCATTCAAGCATCCTAGCATCCCATCGCCATGCCCATACCCATTTCCATCCGCAAGAGCAATTGAACAAAAGCCGAAAAATGGCCGCAGGATGCGGAAACAAAAACAGGATCAGTCCGGAGAGCGGAGCATCAGCTAAAAGCCAATAACCAACAAATACTTCGGTGGCTTTTTACTGCCGCATTGCATATTCATGCGGCCCAGAAGTAGCATGCAGCATGCCACACGACCCAGCCGGAAATATGTTGCGCAGCCAACAAAAATAATCTAGAATATGGAATAAGCCGAAACAATACACAAAGGCAGGGTATTCAGAGGTCATTCAGTATCCGGATATATTCAATATTTATGTTTTAGTTATAAAAAGGTTGCAGGGAAAAGGGAAACCCAAACAAGTTTATGCCAAAAGTTCAAAGTTTTATTTAAAATTTTCCACCTTGATAGCTTTGGGAAATCGTTCAAAGGACTCGTCGCCCGCCGGGGTATCGGGCTTAGAATTTTCTGCCATGTTAACTGGGCGTATGCGTAATACTTTTTCTTGTTTTGCTTGCACTGTTTTCCCTGTTGTTTTGGGCCAAACTTTTCTCACAGCCACAACATGTGGCAAAGTTGCTGGCGCCCTGGCCCCACGTCTTTGTTGCCAGTTTACGATTTTGTGCATAAAAATTCCGACGTGGCCGATTTGCAGTTGTTACTGCGGCTGCCGCACCCCGCCCTCCTGTCAGCGCGTTTTCCAGCTTTTCCATTGGATGCCTACGCAACGGAAACTGCATTTTCATGCTGCCATTGTTGCTGTCTTTTCCCGGCCATTGCAGCTTAAAGTGCAAGACGTGCCGGGGCTTTTTCCCGCCCATTCCGCGCGCCCGCCCTTTTTTTGCCGCAGCGGCAACACAAATTCCCATTAGCGCTTCTGCCACTCCCACATAGAGACACTTGAAGAAAATGCTGTGAAATACTAACAAATTTAGCAATTTTGAATATTTATCTAAACATTTTAGAGCGACTCTTTAGCCTAATAACTGCTATTGAATCCCATGAAACTTTTTAAGGACATATATTGGGTCTTGAAGTTTAGCCTTTTCTTAACCATTCTGCTGCCTTAACGCACCTTGATTTTTTTGGCAGTGTAGAAAGAATAACATGCCCCGCTGGCAACTCTTCTTTCTGCTTTTTCCGATTGCTTTGTGGGATAAAGTTGGAGCGAACATATGGTCGACTTCGACTTTGACTATTCATATTTTCACAGTCCCTGTCCGCTTGTCCGCTTGTCCGCCTGTCCGCCTGTCTGTCTGTCCGTCTGTCCGCCCGTCGCCTGTCCGTCTGTCTATGGTTGTTTGCATAACAAAACTAACATTTAACAATAACATTGCCAGCATTACGATGTCGGGCCAAAACTGAAAGGATAAACATTCTCTTGAGGCTTCAGCAGGGATAATGCAGACAGGAAGTCCTCGCATAAATGCCTTTCCGCTTTCAGTTTGTTCCTAGATGTTAATCACAAAAAATAGTTGGATTATTAATAACATTTGTGAGTACTTTTTGGCATGTTAATTATTATCATCCTTCGCTGTTTGTGAACTTTGATTAACATATTTCCTTCCGCGCTTTTGAACTCTGAACACTGTTGGCTCTTTGGCGTTTTCCCCGTCCATTTGCCCTTTGGCTTTTCCAGACATTTCCCCGGCTTTTCCACCCTCAAACTGCAATTTTGCATTGCCACTGCCTGGGCACAAAGTTTAGCGCAACATTTTGATTTGTCTGCTTGGTGCCCTCGGGATATGGTGGCGTATGCGTAATATGATTTTGATTGGTTTTCTTCTACACATATTCAATGGCATTTATTTTATTCGCTTTGGCTTTTTATCTGATTGATTGGCTCATAATTGAGCTGAAGCAGCCTTTGAGAGGTATTTTTTTGGAAAAAAGTCTCAAGGGGAATTTTCATCTTTGACCTTTTCCCTTTTTTTTTTTTTGGTTTTCCACTATTAACTGCACTTTATTTATGGCTGCTGAATTTTCTCCGCTTTCCTTGGATGGCTCCCATCAAATGATGTGCACAGTCGAAAAGAATGAAATCGACAAATATTTTCATGGCAAACAGACGGAGGAGAGTAGGTGGAAATGGGGGCTTGGGGGCATGGGCGTGTGGGGTTCAAAGGTTAAGGCGGGCGGGAGCCTCTGGGAGCTGGAAGTTGGTAGCTGAAATTTCCAGCAGAGGGGACAGTCATAAAATGCGCCATCAACTGTCCATTTCTCTTGTGTTTTGCTCCTTTTTTTTGGGGATATATGAGAGGGGGTGTACCACGGTTGGGGGCCGGGTCACCAGCTGCAATAATAAAACGGTTGCGATCCCCCCTCACCCCCCGCAAAAAACTGTTGTTGTCGCTTGTAATTTATGGAGCAACAAACAACATTGTTGACATTATTGACAAGCGTCTGCCCAATGGCAGGAGGACTTTTGGGGGGGTTTCTTCGTATTTTTGTGGAGAAATGAAACAATTTGGTTTCCATCTGTATTTCTGCGGAATATGTTTGTTTGCCTTTATGATGGCCGCCGTCTTATGGCCATAATTTGGCCGCGCCGGATGCCCTTTCACTAACAATTTGGCCACTTTCGTTGTTTTGAGCGGGGTCGTAAAACATTTGGCCAACAGTTTAATGAAACATTTATGGGGCGAGCCCTGGCAGGAGCAGCCGCAGAATGCGCATCAAAATTATGAAGGGAATTCAGAGCGCACCAATGGGCTTCAGACTCGATTCAAACTTGCATGGTAGTCCCTAGAAATCTGAATTATTTTCTATAAATCCCAATTGAAATTTGAGTTACAGATGTATAACTATCTAAAGCGGCGGTGGGCATAGATTTTCAACTTGGGAGTCGGCCAAAAACTAACTTCGGTTGACGATTTCCTTTATTTTGCAGTGTGATTTAGAGTTGAAGTATGATCCGGATAAAAAAGTGGGTTCTCAGCTCAGAAAGTTTTGTATTAAGAGTGAAATATTATGCGAATGAAATATTATCTAATGACTAGATGCTATCGCTTTTTTGTTACGGTGTTTCTTGCCAATGAAAATACCCGCTGGTACAGAGTGAATTTTGATTGCTAGCCTACAATAAATGCGACAGGTTGTCCCAAAAATGTTTAATTATAAATGGTAGAATTCTTATAACTTATTAATTAAGTCTCTGTGAAACCTCCAGGTTTTTCCAAACACAAGCTACCACTCGAAAAAAACAGCCGCAATTTGCGATCTGGCGGTTTCTAGGGAAAAGTTTCGATTGGATTGGTTCGGTTTGGCGCATAAAATGTTTATGGCCCCGGCTTTCTAATTAGGAACGCACCAGACGGTGGGTCAGAGTTCAAGCGAGGATGAAGGTCCTGGCGGGATCGTAAAGAACTCGCTGCGAAATGGCCTCGCGACATATTGAATTAAATATTCAATCATAAGAACAAAAGCCAGGCGGAGGCGAAGGCAAAACTTTCCCAAGCTACCGGAGACGTCAGGACCTGCCCCATGTCCTGCGTGGTTCCTGCTTCGGCCGCCTGCCTGGCCTCCCCGCCTCCCCGTCATCATCCTTCGGCAGGAGTGACATTTTATGGCAACGACGTCAGCTGAACTTGATAGACAATTTCGAGTGCGTCATAAACATTTACCGTTCGACGTGAGCCTCCTTCAGATCCTTCGCTTATCCTGGCAGTGTGTGTGTGTGTGTTGGTGTGCTTAACATAAATTAACTGCCCCCACTACCCGCCCACTCCCAGGGCCGGCGCAATTGTCTTGCATCTGACATTGTCTCCGAGCTGATGAAGTGCCTAAATGAGAGCAGATCCTTCGGCTGAGGACCCAGATTGCGACAGGATGTATGGCAGATGGAGTGCCAAGTACGAGTGCGTTGTGTCAAGCATCATCCGGCCAGTACATCGGCGTTTCTAGTGTTTTCCTGCCACAGATATGTACTCGTAGATCGCACGCTGGTTACACGCCAAACCGAACCGATGATGAGGCATTATATTAAAATATTAATGCAAGTACGAGTAATTGCATTAGCTGTCTGGGCGAAAAACCCAGGGCCCTGTGAACTGTGAACTGCGAACCCTAATCCGTGATAAATAGAAGTCGCAGCCAAGGCAACCCGAAACTAATCCCATTGCCGGCTTTTGCCACAAAGGGAATGCCGCTGCAGGCGCAGGACGAAGGATTATTATGTGGGATGTGGGTTGCGGGTGGGTGGGTGGCGCTTGCCTCGGGCCTTGCATATGCATGGCATGTAATTTAATATTTTATGGCATACAATTAGACGCAATGCATGAGGCCGTGCACATGCAAATGCTATGTACGTGCAGCCGAAGGATGTGCTCCGCTTGTTATTATTAGTTATGTCGGTGGCAATTAGCCAAAATCATTTGTAATCTTGTTAGGCCCACACACGCACGAAGATGCAGTCTAAATGTCTATCAAATGGGTTGCATGAAAAGCGATGAATCTGCGCGATTTTAGTAGCCAAGCGGGAAAGATTATCCTATAATTCAATAAGTAAAAACGGAAAATTGGATGCAAAAAAAATTAGACCCAAGATTACAAATATCCACAGATGGAGATAGCGAATATGTGGTAAAAAAATATGATTTCTTAAAAATAAAATGAGAAAAGAGCTTGGATCATTAGTATCCACAGATGGAGATAGCGGATATGTGGCGATTTTGGTAGCCAAGCGGGAAAGATTATCTTATAATTCAATAAGTAAAAACGGAAAATTGGATGCAAAAAAAATTAGACCCAAGATTACAAATATCCACAGATGGAGATAGCGAATATGTGGTAAAAAAATATGATTTCNAATCAGAAAACTTAAAGATAAACGAGGCATCAAATACAGAGCTTGGATCATTAGTATCCACAAATGGAGATAGCGGATATGTGGCGATTTTAGTAGCCAAGCGGGAAAGATTATCCTATAATTCAATAAGTAAAAACGAAAAATTGGATGCAAAACAAATTATAGCTTGGATTACAAATATCCACAGATGGAGATAGCGGATATGTGGTAAAGAAAATGTGTTCTTGAAATTAAAATCAGAAAACTTAAAGATAAACGAGGCATCACATACAGAGCTTGGATCATAAGTATCCACAGATGGAGATAGCGGATATGTGGCGATTTTGGTAGCCAAGCGGGAAAGATTATCTTATAATTCAATAAGTAAAAACGGAAAATTGGATGCAAAACAAATTAGACCCAAGATTACAAATATCCACAGATGGAGATAGCGAATATGTGGTAAAAAAAATATGATTTCTTAAAAATAAAATGAGAAAAGAGCTTGGATCATTAGTATCCACAGATGGAGATAGCGAATATGTGGTAAAAAAATGTGTTCTTAAAAATAAAATGAAAAAAGTCAAAGATAAAGATAAACGAGGCATCGCTGAGTCGATTTGATTCGAATAATAGACCAACTAAAAAGCAAAAAAGGTAAAAAGCTTGAGTGAGTTTTTCGGGTACACTAGCGAAATAAAAAAAAATAAGCAAGCAATCCGATTCGACACTCGAACCCCTTGCTGTAAACAGCAAAAAAAAAAAAAATAATAACTTATAACGAAAATAAAACTGAACCTTACCGCTCGAGGCGGCTAAACGTTGTGAGGATTGTCTTGAGGTTTGGCTAGCAAGAAAACTTTAAGGCCACTTCGATAGGAAAATCAAGATGTATCGATATATACGATATATCTTACGATGTATAATAATGCCAATCGAGCAATCGATAATTGATGGTCCTCATCCAATTCATAAATGGTAATGCAAAGTAGCGATCTATCACATAATCTGCATCGGATGGCTCTTGTTTCATAATTAATTTAATTGTTAAATTTATAATCAGGGAGATTAATTGAAATAAGACAACAAGTAAGAACGATTATTGTCATGCGTCTCGACTCTAAATACCCTGTTGGTTTCTGGCTATACTAAAAACATGTCTACATTTGGAAGTTGTAGCTTTAAATTAGTAGTCGTAAGAGATATTCGGAGTTTGCTTCTCTATGGATTAAATTACATGTGCTACACATTGTCAACATTAGCAAGGGCAGAGGTGGTCGCAGCCTAGATAAATATAGGCTCTACCAATATAATATTCCAGAATTTATATTGGATATTACAGAATTTCGCCACAGAATTTCGCGATTTGTGCGGAACCAAAATCAGAATAGGCAATTACCTCAGCAGCCGATGTTGTTATCGATAAAATTTTATGAAATTCTCACCAGAAAATCGATAAAGATAGCTGATTTTAACGCAGCAGGGGGCGCCAGATTCAAAAATTCCTTTGGAACGCACCTTGTATATCTATTATAATCTTAATTCCTCCTGCGGAGAGGTACTCGATTGCGTGGCTGCAGAGACGATGGAAACGTGACTTTTTTGTTATAGATCGATATTGGCTATGCTCGTAACATATCTGAACTTGGTTCTTTTTAAGAACCGGATATAAAAATAAGCACAATATGATCTCTAACAACTATTTGGCAGCAAGGTAAATGCATTTGAGAGCATTTGTTTGACCACAAAATACCAAACCCATGTGCACAATTGGAAACAAAAGCCAATGCGGATGCTTTCGAGGCCGCATTTACATTTGCATTTGCATTCTGGAAATTATGATAATTTCCCATTGAATTTGAATTCTGGACTCTGCATATTTCACGTCAATGATTTCGAATTTGAAATTTGAAACGGGAGGCTCCCAAACCTGCCCGCCTGATTGTTTCTTCCCAAAAGCGAGGTACAGTCACGCATGTTCGAATGTCCTTTGACTCCGGGGAGAAGCTCAAATTGCCAAATTTATGGTCCCCACGAAAAAGTTGCTGCATTTTGTTGCCATTGCAATTCCAGCACACTTACAGCGGTAATTCGTGTTAACTTTTCGTGTAATGTGCAAATTTATGGTCCTTGCACCGAAAGGATGTGTGCAATTTTCCATCGTTACACCGAAAATTAACTCCCTTTCCATTGACCAAATACAGGAAATTCCCCATTACCGAAAGGATTCGATGTGATTTCTATACAAAAAATTGGCAAGATGATTTGGGGTCTCCCGGCCAAGATTTCGGGGTAGAGCTTTCCGGGAAAGGGGCGTTGCCTCGTATCGCCAATGCTGACTCGGTGTTCTGCTGGGAATTTTTCATTTTCCATCGCCTGCCCCTCGCCAAGCACAATTGTCCCCAAAGTTGGCCATAATTTAGCCGTGTCTGCCGTGTCTACCAATTGCCTGGCCCTGCCTCGTTGACCAAGTCCTGGCCCATGTGTGCGCGGTCCTTTTGTCTTGGCCAAAAGAGGACAAGGGCAGATTTATGGTCCGCCCGCAGACGGCTCAAGAGGTTAATAAAGCCGAGTAAAATTCCGCTCGAGTGTTAACTCCAGGACGACTTGAATTTCCGCTTCCGGTCGGCCATTCCGATCGAGAATCGAGAGGGAATCCTGTCAGGTGGTCCGGAGCTCGTAAAACCCGGACCCGGCCACTGCGCCTCCCCAGGCACATCTATCAAAAATTTATTTTTACTACACAGAAAAATTAAATTATATAGTCAGTCGCTCAACTTGATGAATAAGTGGCCATAAAAAAGCAACGAACAGAAAACAAAACAACAAAAAAAAAAACATGACGAACAAGCTGAACGGAAGCTGAACAGGAGGCATCTGGAGGCATCTGGACGTCAGCATAAAAATCAATCTAATTTCATTAAAGTCAGTCAACATAAAAAACGGACACGGCTCCCTCCTCGCCTTGGACGGTTTTCCTTATATTTTCCTTCCTTATTTTTCTTACCCACGACAATGGGGGCAAATTTAATTTGCCTGAGCGGAGAAAAGCTGCAGGCAACAGCCACTGATGCGGTAAAAATTCAAAAGACTGTTGTGGCGCATATTTAGACCAGGTTATAGTTGGCCAATTTTATTCAAATTGATTTGGTTTACTTGAATGAAATAAATTATAGATTAAGGCGATGTAGCCCTGCCTCTTTGTCGGACCTACTCGTATTAATTCAATGAAATAGATTGCCCTTTGGCCCCGTGAATCGAGGTGATCCATCAGGGTACAGTTGTGCTTTGGGATGCCAAAGAGGTGTACCCGAAAAACAGGAACGTGTTGGATGGCCGTAATTTCTTGCCGGGCATAATGTAAATCTCATGTTAGACCCCATTCCCTTCCCTTTCCAAAAACACGGGGCAATAAAACATTTTCCATTTCCCAGCTATCCGCCCAGTAATGACACGCCCACCACCCACAACACACCAACACACCAACACACATGGGCGATGTGTGGGTGGGTGGATGGTTGGGTGGTTGGGTGGTTGCGTCAAGGTTGTCGGGTTCATAAATTCAATTCAATTCGACCAGCAGCTGCAGTTGATTTTGGTCTCAGTTTCGAGTGATTTTCCTAATGTAGTTCAAAGGAAACTGGCAAGCCAACTCCTCGAAGGCACAAAGGGTTTTCCCCAAGAAACTCTTAAGTGCTTCGCGGGGGCGGGGTCGGGGGGCTCGGGTGGCTGATCTAATAAATTTTCACTACGCCGGCAAAGTCAGAGCAGTCTCTTTGAGTTTTCCGGCGAGGGCGTTACAGATTTTTGAATAATATTTCACTTGCAGGTGGTTATGCATCATGTGTACGGGTGTACGGGTGTGTGGGTGTGCGGGTGTGGGGCGCGAAGCGAAAGGAAAACCCAACGAAAAGTAAGGAAAGGCAAAGAAAAGGCGCTGGTGTAATTGTCTGAAAAATTACCATGTCTACATGACACGCACCCACGCACGCGCCGCCATTAAATCACATTTTCAAAGGTGTGTATCTCGCCGGGGGTTGGGCAAATGGATGGTTCGCTCCCAGAAATGTGTACCCAAATAGACTAGTTGTACAAGTACAAGTCTAGCGAAAAATAGCAGGCAGTACTTGGCATTTAATCTATTACTTCTTGAAGTTGACGGACAAGGGTTTTTTCTGGCTCCTTGCAACGTATCCCAATTTCTTAAACAACTTCATCGCAAATAGTTTGCTGACAAGGGCGTGCAACTTTTTTAGTAGTGTCCCAAAAAAATCGCAAAAAGTTGCCACATTTTCGCTCATCTGTCCGTTGACGGGAGGTTCCCTTGTCCGTTGCGATTTTGTCAGCAGTGTCGCGGCAAATCTCGGCGTTTATTTTGTGTTTGATTGAAACTCTGATTATTTCCAGCAGCCACCACGGGGAATGCCTATGTCGGGCCGCCCCCTCACGTTCCTGAAACCCGATTCCGGACTCCGGACTACGGACTACGGTACAGCTTCCATTCCGCGCGCCCCCGATGGCTGTTTGCTGTTGTCAACACCTTGACGCAGGTGTGCTCATTCGCTTTCGGCTTTCATTTGTAATGAGTGCTGGGCACACGTACGGCGCATTGGTTACACGGATGCGGAGGGGTCCCCTTTTGAGGGGTTTCAGGTGGAACCCCATTTACCATTCCCCCATCTGCTGGCAACAATCTGTCATATGCCTTGCCAGGGCATCAAGGCGGGTATACAGGGCTTGGCAGTCATGTTGGATTCCCAAATATTGGGTAGATGTATAGCCCAACAAATGGTAGCAGAGGTTGGAAAAGCTGTTTTAGTTCAATCGAATGTGGGCTTGTTTTCTGGACTCACAGAGAGTATTTCGTGGGACGTCATCCGGTTTGGTCCTTGCACGATTATCACTTTGCACGTCCTGGCCCCGATGCTTTATAGTTGCGTGGCTCGGCCCATCTGCTCCTGTCCTGTTTGCTGTTTTCCGTTTATGCGCTTTGCGTGATCACATTTAGTCCTGGTCCCGGTTGTGCTGAGGTGGCCCATAATGTTGCCAACAAGCTCGTAACTCTCGCGGACATAATGGCCGCCAGTTGTTGTCCTTCGAGGACGCAGGGACTGCCGCGGGGACAGCCGGCTAATGCCAAGATCTAATTGCTGAAATCAGTGTATAACTAACCCTGTCTTCTATCTGCTGCTGCCTGGCCTTATCTTCGTGTCCTGTCCGCCGTTGCTGGAGTTGCTGTTATTATCCTTAAAAGCCGGCAAGACACTGGCAGGACCATAACCAAGTTAAAAGCAGCTAAAATAGACACCTGGGACGGGTCCGAGGAGCTGAGGAGCTAAGGAGCTGCGGAGCCAGCTGCAGGAGTCCTGGCTAAGTAAGTGCAGCTCAGCAAGCTCACCTAGCGCTCAGCTCCTTGCTCTGCTCCTTGCTGCTTGTTCCTTCGTCCTGGCCAATCCAGTGCCACAAAATTTATTGACTTTGTCGCTGTCGTGGCCTCTGCCTTTCTTTGCTTTCCCCGCCACTAAAATAGTTTAACCCTGAGACACAGGAAGAATATGTGCTTGCCACTCGCATTTCCGCTTGAAACTCGGCGAAAACTTCAATGTTCTGGCGCCTTTTCAATTATAACCCGACATTTGACTGGATTTCGACTTTGAAGCCCCGAAAATATTCATCGCAGTGCCCGGAACGCAACCGAGGCTGTCCAGGTGGCCTGTCTTAATAATTTGGCACCTGGCTAAATTAAAACCGAGTCCGGGCCATAAATCCTGGCGAGTCCTCCCCGGGCACATACCCGGGCACTCAAAGTCGGGATTCCAGCCGGGATTATGCCCATGATGCTGATGCTGATGCTGATGACGATGGTGTGGTGTGGTGGGGCGATGGGCAGGAGCTGTGTGCACACAATCTCCACATCCACAGCAGGGCAATCTCCATTGGCCACTCCGACTCGNTCCTCCCCGGGCACATACCCGGGCACTCAAAGTCGGGATTCCAGCCGGGATTATGCCCATGATGCTGATGCTGATGCTGATGACGATGGTGTGGTGTGGTGTGGTGGGGCGATGGGCAGGAGCTGTGTGCACACAATCTCCACATCCACATCCACATTCACATCCACAGCCAGGCAATCTCCATTGGCCACTCCGACTCGTCTGCCGGTCTGCCGGTGTGCCGGTGCTGTCCTTGCGTGTCCTGGGCATGTTTTGTCGCCTGTTTGCCAGGACTTCAACCGCTTGCGGAAAGGACAGTCGGGGGAGGTCCTCCTGTTGTTTATGGGCACGTGTAATCACTTGGCCATGGTCCACTTGATGGCCATAAACTGCGACTGCACTTGCATTCGAAGTTACCGGATGTTGACTTTGCAGATTCAAGGACTCCTCCAACAAGCAAATAAAATGGCGAATTCATGGCATTCTTTTGGGGAATTTTCGAATCCCATAAATGACATGAGATAACGTTGTATATTTTATTGAATTTCTGATTATTCTGGATGAAGTTCTCTGAGTACAACGTTTCTTGCTTTATCTTAGGGAATATTATGGAAGTTATAAAGCTGTATGGCTTTAAGAAACCATATATAAAAGTCTCTTATTCTAATAGTTCACCTAGATACAACTTTTATTAAATTTGAGGCTATTTAGGCTATTTCAGGCTATGTATTAATAAAATAATATCATTTTGGATGTATTAATAACAATATTTTGTTATTAATACATAAATGACATGAGATAACGAAATCCGAACTACTAAAACCCATTGGGACCTCGGGTGGCCATCGCTTCTTTACACAATTTCCATTCGCATCAATATTTGCAATGTACTCGTACATTGGCTTAATTTCCTCATTTTCCCATTGGACCCCCACAACTGATCCCGGGCCCATTTCCGTTGGTGGAAAAGCCTTCCTGCTTTCCCAGTCCGCCGCCTTTTCCCCACATTCCTTCACCTGTTCAACTTAACTCGATGACTCTTTGATTGCAGCTTCACTTGCACTCGCAAACGCAGTGCCACCTGCAGGACACGCGGCATTACGGGAAGGGGGAAGGGATATGCGAAGGATGGAAGGGATTTGCTGGGGTCCAGACACTCCGGTGGACACGGCAACACACATGCTAGCATTCCGCATTCCTGTGAATTTTTGCGAATTGAAATTTTTGAAATTTCCCGTCACAGTCTGCACTCTTGCAGACGGCCAGACACATTGGAATCTCGTTAATTGCTCCGAGCGGAAGTGGGTGCTGCCACGCCCCCATCCCCATCCCCATCCCCGTTGCACTTCCCGTCCCGCCCCCAAACTGGAATACCTTTCTCCGCTGAAGGCCTACGAAAAACTCGGAAAATCGAATGTGCGGACTGGAAGTCGAGAACTTTAAAGGAAAGTCGGGAGTTTTTTTTGGTGGAAAAACTGAAAACTTTTGAAATATTTTGGTAGCATTGAATTTGTGACTCCCAATAGGGTTCTAGCAATATGTAAATTATAGGAAATTCGTCTTTGATAAGAATTAGGTTCAATTTATACAAATTTTTTTAAATATTCATAAGCCGTTTTAGTAATACTCTTTTTTTAAGTTTGCAATACTATAATGTGTAGTTTGGTACTTGGTAAATTTTCGAATAAATAAAGTTTTCGTAGAATTTGTGGAGATTAAAAAACTAGGCTATATATTTATAGGGTATTTATTTTTTAAGACTTGTAAAGAGTAAACAAAAAATACTGTTGATACAAATTAAAGGTGCATTGACCCTGGCTTATATAATTTAATTAAACGTATAGATTCTTAATGCCTTGATAGTTTTTCCCTTATTTTAGGAATGTACTACGTAATTTTTATAGATAATATTAGTTTTTATGAAACAGAAATTAGCTGAAATATTTTTAATTATTAACAAAAAATTAAGATATTTTTGAAGTCACATAAAATACATTTTAAAGCTCTGATGGGGTCTCTTAACTTTCTTTGGCATATATTTGTTTTAAAAACATCCTGTTATTACAAATTAAGGGACTTTTAACCTGGTTTTAAACATTAGGTAGAATTTATGTTGCTTTTTTTTAATTATTTCTCGTTTTATTTAAATATTTTTTAAGTCACAAAACTATTATTAATGCTCTGGTGGGGCTTTTTAACATTGTTTGGGGTATGTTTGGGTCAAAAACACACCGATAATGCAATTTAAGGGGCATTTAACTGTCTTGAAACTAAAGGTGCAATTTGTGTGTTTTAATTTTATTTTCCAGCTTAAATTAACGTGATTTTTAGGCCCAAAAAAGTTGCAAACATATTTAATGCTCGTTAACAGTTTCCTCTCGCTGTTAACAGCGCGAGAGCCACCAAGCGACCTGTCTCCGCTCTCTGTTATCGGCGGTTGGGAGGGGGGGCGTGTGCTTGTTGTTGCCTGTCGGGCAGTAGTGCGGAACCTGACACTGTCAGCCGTTCGGTCTGCATTTGAAATTTCTGCCTCGCTCGGAACGGTTGTTTGTGGGTTCGCCGTTTTTCCTTTTGTTGATAGTTCGCGATTGTTTTTCCAGCCGCTTGCTGGGCGCAGATTCGCGAGCGTGTTCCGCGCGCCGTTCGCAGTGCAAGTGTAACGGGCAACGTGGGTTTCGGGTCTTATTTTTTGTTCTGTGTGTGCAAAAGCCTTTCCCAACATCAAAGCCAAGCCAAGCAAAGCCAAGCCAAGCAAAGGCAAAGGCAAAGGCAAAGCCAAAGGCAATAACAACAACAAGTGCGCGGCAAGAAACGAAACGAAAACAAACGGACGCCAGCTGTTGGCGCAGTTTTCGGTAAATGAAAAGCAAGAGCCAAAGCCAAAGTCAAAGGCAATCGGAGAGCGGGAAAGGTGAATATAGGCAGTAAAAGCAAGGAAGTGCCATGGGAGAGCAAAGAAAGTAAGCCAAGCCAAGCCAAAAGTAAAGGCAAAGCCAAAGACAAGCAAAAGCAAAGGCAAAGGCAAAGGCTGCGCAAAAGTCGCTCTCACGTGCTTGACAAATGCGAATGCAAAGGCAGGCGCAGGGGGCGTGGCGGGAAACTCCCAGGCGCCCGTTTGCTTGGCCCCGAAGCCGATGATGATGATAAAGGAAGCGCCAAAGGAATCGCCGATGATGAAGCGCCAACCGAGCAGCTGTTAACATAGCGACAGATAGAGAGAGAGAGAGAGGTGAGTGTGTGTTTTGACTTTGCTTTTGCCTTTGCCAAGATCCTTGATCGTCGCATTGGCTCCTCGCCCGCTCCCGCCCCCTGGGAACCTCTGTCAGCGCAAAGAGAGGCCAAGAGAGCGATTGTCGTCGCCTAATTTGGCGAAAAAAAAAACAAAAACAATGAGAACGCAGGCAGGGAGACAAATAGCAAGAAAATCCTGACCACAGTCAAGGTCAAACCAATAGAGAGGCTTTCAGGGGAAAAACATCAATTGGAGACTCCAAATTTTGATAT
>JAJJHQ010010246.1:800967-811964 GCA_021223825.1 Drosophila ironensis
AAAAAAAATAAACAAAAGTATTTAAAAAAAATATAAACAAAAGTATTTAAAAAAAATATAAACAAAAAAATATAAAAAAAATAAAAGATGATACGCAGAATGCAAGGGGGATACTGTAAAAAGCGAGTTAAAAAAAAAATATATTTATAAACTGAAAAGTAAAAACTAGAAGACTGTTCCCTTCGAGAAGGGAACGAAATGTGAACAACGTAAGAATATTAGCTAAAAGGAAACCTCAATTTCCTGATTTGACATAAAATGCTGCTAAGGCCAAACAATTCTGGGAAAAGTTGGTGTTGGTAACCTGGTAACACCATTCAACACGGTCACACTTAGCGTAGAATAAGTTTCTGGGGCATAAAAAGATCGGCCTACAGATTGAACAAATACTAGTTGGTTGAGGCAATATGATTATAACTTTGAAAATTCTTGTACTTGATCTGTCCCCCCAAGCTACAAGAACACTCATGTTTGCTCAAAATCGAAAATTGCCAATGCAATTCACACATAATGAATACGTACAGTTGTAGTTTTAGCCTCCACAAAAATGAAACAGGGTCAGGGTCGTTGCCATCGTCGCAGTTTGGTCATCATCTCTGTTTAGGAATTTCGCATTTTCCACATTTTTCCCCTTTCGCTCTCGTGTTTTTCCCCTTCTGATACCCGCTAGATACTCGGGGTATATTTGATTTGATTGAGTGGAAATGTACTATATGCCTTTCCAAACTCTTTGATCTTTGATCAGGTTATATGTATAAACGCCTAGATCTCGGAGACAACCTGCATATATTAGGTGCAGGACTAGCTTTTTACATTGCCAGTGTGACCAGTTTAGATTCATATGTTTGTTTTGCCGGGAAGTTCAAATTTTGAATGTTGGATTCACAGGAATTGAATATTGAATATATTTTTAATATATGCAAGAGCTAAAAATACCTACTATATATAAATATATGTTCGTATGAATGCCTAGATCGGCCACACCAATAAATTACCTATTCAGACTCGTGTGATGACAATTTTAGATCAAGTTTTGGGGAGTTCTAGGATGCAGTCCACTGAGTACTGGGTGTTGATCGTCGAGGCAGTCGAGAAGAAACGTTCTAGCTTGTTTTATGTGGCACAGGCGCCAATCGCAAAGTGATTTCCATTCTTGTTTAATCGATGGCGTCAATTGCACTCCACTTGAGTCGCTTGGCTTTTATGGCAGCGTCTCCCTCGTCGCCCCCTTGGCCCCTTGGCCCCTTTGTATTGACTTAACATGCTGAAACAATTGCACGCTATTTTTTTTTAGATAAACAAAAGCCAGCAACTAAAAGCGGCGGCCACATAAAACCCAAGAAACGAAATAAATTTATAAACATTCGCCATTGATTTGGCCGCAAAAGTTGCTGAAAGATTTTTTATGTTGCCAGCAGCGCCCACCATTAGACATGATACAGTGGAGCTTGGTCAATGACATCAAAAATAAAGTGAGCACATGTTAAAATTATAATAGTAATTGAAATTCGTAAAATGTTAAAACTAAAATTTTTAGCCATTTATAAAGAGCAAGTCTCTTCTATATTTGTAGATTAACTTGCTATCTTGCGAATTTATTTATAATTATATAATTATGGGCATTCTTTTACTAGTTTTAAAATTGGTATATTCGGAGATATATTTCAAATGTTCGCATCGATTATAACTTTACTTTATTGCTTTATATAGCCTTTTCAATCATTGTCTTTAGGGTTTTGGATTGGTATATTCGAAAATATATGTATATGTCTTATTCAGGTTATTGACTTCCGAGACTAGTGGAATAAATTCTGGATTTTTTTAAACAAATTTGTATGCTTTTTTTCCTTTATATCGGTGTCTGCCTGTGGACTCTATGAGCTCAAAGTTTACAGAGTTCGTAACAGAGTCATGTAACAGGACCAGCTGACTGGCTCTCTCGCCCAATGTAAACGCAAAAAAGAGAGCCTGGGTTGTAAAGCTGTTGCAGCTGTTGTTGTTGTTTTTATTGCTCTTGCTTTGCAGTCCATTGACTTTTGCAGTTGTTTTTGTTATTGCCATTATTGCCATTGCTGTGTTTCTCTTGTTTGTTTGCCTTTTTGTTGTTGTTTTTCTTGTAGTTTGTTATGCGCAGTTGTCACATTTGTTGTTGTTGTTGGCTATATAGATTTCTTTGCCTCTGCGTTCGCCTCCTTTTTCTCCGCTTTGTGCTCCTCCTTTCTCCCCCATTTCCATTTATTTTTATTCACAAGCATGCGCCTCTTTTTGTTTATTAAAGATAAAAACAAAGCAAAAAAGCAGAACAAAAACAAGTTGGATCGTCCAAAAGTTTTGTCTCTCGACTATCAATACCCGGTTCGCAGTGGAAAAACGTTTCTTGGCCCTCAATACCCGGTTCGCTATGTAAAATATCACTTTGTTTTAGCTTTGTAATTCCGGGATTCAATGGAAAATGCCACTATAATTTATTATATATTACAAAAAAGTCTCTACTCTCCATACCCGGTTCGCAGTGGAAAATAGCCCAAAAGAATTGTTGAATTTTACAAACGTTTCTTGGCAATCAATTCCCGATTCGCTATGTAAAATATCACTTTGTTTTAGCTCTGTAATTTCGGGATTCAATGGAAAATAACACTATAATTCATTAAATATTACGAAAAAGTCTCTACTCTCATACCCGGTTCTCAGTGGAAAGTAGCCCAAAGAATTGTTGAATATTACAAAAGTTTCTCGGAAATCAATACCCGATCCCCTATGTAAAATATCACTTTGTATTAGTTCTGTAATTCCGGGATTCAATGGAAATTTCCACTATATGTTAATTCATTAAATATTACGAAAAAGTCTCTACTCTCATACCCGGTTCTCAGTGGAAAATAGCCCGAAGAATTGTTGAATATTACAAAAGTTCTCGGAAATCAATACCCGATTCGCTATGTAAAATATCACTTTGTAATTCCGTGAGCGGTTAGCGGTTTTAGAAGCTTTCCTTATCCTTGTTAAATACTTTCGCAAGAATCTAGTATAACCTTGTGTTCTACAATAACAGGGTATTGTAAGGGAAAAAAGTTCAAGTCAAAGTCTCGCCTGGATTTTCCATATCTCTCGGATTTCGATTCACTCGCCCCTTGCTTATAGTTATTTTGCATGAATAACAAATACTGCAGCTGTCCGCCCGCCTGTTGTTTGTTGATGCTGCATATTAATTAAGATAACTTCACTTTTGACACATTCGCATTGTCAGTTTCGGTCCCCCGACTCCATTGGTTGCAACTTTTTATAGAATGTCACTCAAACTTAGCAAATTTAAATGGAAATCGAAATGGAAATGAAATGAAAATGGATTGGCAGTGGGATTGCGATTGGTAGATCAAATTGCATGGAATTTCAAAAGCGAAATGCAAGTCCAGTCGGATAAATTATCAATCAAATCGGTTGAAGTTATTAAATGATTTGCAAACTATGGGGTTTCTTGTTACAATACAAAGACATTTTCATAAAACTAGTTGATAAATTGGTATAAGTTTGAGTTTTAAAGCACAGATTAAAATTAATCTATGCTCTGAACTTTGGAGCATTCGGATGACGTGAACATTTCGATTGCTTTTCGTTCGAGACATTCACA
Source organism: Drosophila ironensis (assembly GCA_021223825.1). Lineage (NCBI taxonomy): Eukaryota > Metazoa > Arthropoda > Insecta > Diptera > Drosophilidae > Drosophila > Drosophila ironensis. Next base: position 804,596 of record JAJJHQ010010246.1, read on the forward strand.
GCTTTTTTTTTTGGTAGCACTGGAAGCCAAGTGAGCTATGGAGTGCCCACCGAGGCTCTTAAAGGCTTGTAAACTATTAGGTAACTAGGAATACGTCTATAAAATATTAAAAGAACAAATAATTCGAGTTATCCAAGGCACGTTTTTCTCCGAACCCTATTAAGGCGAACAAATGGTTGTCATGTTTTTTTAGTTAGTTAATATCCCTCTGCCTTCTATGCGTAATTCCCAGTTCCACTTCCCGATTCCATAGTCTCGGTTTCACCAGTAATTGGCTTTAATTAAATGCAAGTCGTAAAGTCAACTTGGTGTGTGCTGCCGCTGCTGCCGCTGCTGCCCCACTCCCTTCCGGCTCGAACCCTGCAAATTTAATTAAAGCGAATGCGAATCATAAATATTGTAATGCCCCGCCCCCGCCCATGTCCCCAGTCCCCGCCCCCACACGAGCCAATTGTCAAGCACTCGCAAAAGTTTGCGAAACGCAGACCCCGAACAAGCGAAGCCAAACTCAAGCGGGCGCAGGTGAATGTAGGTCACTGAGGTGTGAGAGGTCGCGGGTTCGAGTGCCAGGGGCCTGTGGTACCTAGCGGTTCCGTGGAGTGGCAGCGGCATTCCCGAGCACCTGATTCTCCGACTCAGATCTTAATCACACAAAGCCTCCCATACCCTTTTGCCCCAGAAGAGTATTCAACCGGCTATATTCTTATATACGTTGGTATGGTCAAAGAATTTCAGACCATATATGATATTTGGGAACTTAGTGATACAACCCAAGATATTGTACATAGACGATTGATTTCCCAGAGATAGTAGAAACTTCTTACCAGACACCTAGTAATTCTATTTCATCTAAGTTCTTCAAACCAAGATATACCCAAGATATAGCCACTTATCCTTGTTATATCTAAAAATCTGTTAATTCTCTTTCAACTTAGTTATGCGACCCAAGATACACTTTAATATCTAAGAGATATTACAAACTTCTTAGGTTATTCTGGTTATTAGTTGTACAAGTTGTATAACTTGCAGTACCAAAGGGTAGGTACTTCCCTAGTCGTCTATAAACCCGCTCTTTTAATTATTTGTGCTTTTATATTTTTGGCCATGCAATTGCAGTCGACGTCTATAAAGTAGTGTCTACATTTTCTGGTTGTTTCAACCTCCCCCCCACCTCCTCCCAAATGTATGCCACCCTCTTGAAACCGAGAAACAAAACTACTAAAAAATAGAAATAAAAAAAAACTGGTCCATGCGAAGGTCGAAGTTGTTCTGGGGCTTACTATGTGCCGCTTCAGATTCGGACTCGGATTCGTATTCGGTTCGGTTTCGGTTTCGGTTTGTTTTGGTCTCTGAAATGGCCAACGGTCATGCCTCTTAATTAGCTGCTTATTTTTTGACACTTTTTGTTTGTTGTTCCCTTAGTCGCTAGTTGTTATTGTGTTCTCATTAAGAGCAACTTTTCAAAGCGGGTGGCTAACCGGTTTGTTTTCCATTTCGGTGTCGTGTCTGTTTGATTCGGTTATTTTAGAGTTGGCGGGATTGTTTCCGTCTGGCTTGGAGTTTTTCCAAACGAGTCAGCGGTTCGTTTGGCATACCAAAGATGGCTCAGATGTTCGTACATGCGGTCTTGGGTGGTTTCTTGGCAAATTCGAGCTTTCCAATCAAAATGTTTTCAGTTGCATAAGCGAGCTAAAAGTGACTCGATCTATTACTGTTTTCAAAGCAAGGCTGCTCATTTAAGGATCCTTTGGCCCGAAGCTTTACGAAGTTTTCCAAAATCTGCAAATGAATTCGATTTACAAGCATTCATACCGAGGTTTCCATTCGCGTTGTCTGATTGAAGTTCTAAATTTTAGAATCTAAAATGTAACCCTGTTGTTATAGACTTGATATGTGATTTAACCAATCGAAACAATGATGCTCAGTCAAGGACCCTTGTGAGACGAAGCTTAACAAAGTCTGTGAATGAGAAGCGCCCTATTTATATTCGATTTACAACCATTTATTCGTAGGTTAAGGCCCACAAAGTGCATGCGACGGGCCCAGCGAATGCCAATTGACATGCATTATGTGACGGCTATTAAAATCCATAAGGCACCCAAGCCACATGCATATATCCATGCCCAAACTCCTACAGACTATATATTGTATTCAGTTGATCTAGACCCCGAGTCGTTGGTCGCCAAAGTCCAAGTCGGTGCTTTGTGGAGAGTCAGACGCTGGGGGTCTTGTCACGTAGGTCATGGCGGGTGGCGGGTGTGCCCCCCGAAGGGTCCCCATTAAAACTCGTCAACTAGCATAAGCAACAACAATAACCGGGGAATGACAATCGCTTTACAAGAAGCAACCGCAGTGCAAAAGGGACTCCATGCACTCGAAAAATAAATGCTGCACGGGCTTAAGTCTACGTGGGAAATTACAAAGAATCTATGTTTTTTTAAGTGGTTAAACAAGTACTTTGAAACCTCTAGAATATCGTTGATTAAGGGTTATAGCCGGCTGAATTATTTTTTATTGAAATTTCTGCCTTTTACCGAAATGCTCTTGAGGGCGAAACTTTAAACTCGTTTTCCAAAACGGTATCTCGACTTCTGGTGAATAAATCATTTTTAAATTTAAACCACATATTCTCAGAGCATTTCTGTGATATCGCTAAATTGTTCGAAATAAAAGGAATTTCAATTTTTGGTTTAAAAACTCTTATAAAAATGTTAAACAAAATTATGTATCGAAGAAATTCTTCGTCAGACGATTTAAGATACTTATTATATTTATTCTCTTTAGGCACCTAAAAGAGGGCGCAGTTTTTTAATAGTTTTATAAATAGTAAAGACAGGGGCCCAGTTAAATTTCTGGAACGTGTCAATTTTCGTTAGAAAGCTTCAGAAAATAGACCTGTTTGGCCCTTTCCCCTTAAATATTCCAGTGAGGCTAGGTCTTGGGGAGTTTTGCTTCAGCTTATTCCCAAATTTATTGCCCAAAAAGGTTTTGAAAAATCGTAATTCGTGGCAGAACCCGTCTTGGTTTGCTTTGAGTGTGGCAAGTGCGCTGGGTAGGGCTTGTCTGGGCCGCATAAAACCCAACAGAGCTGCGTCTCCCCGTCTCCCGCGTTTCCAGCTTGGAGTTATTGTGGCAGAGACCAATTAAAATGCGCGACATCACATGTGCGCGCGAGCATTTATTATAAATTTTTCGTTCGAATTGAGTGAAAAATAGTTGAATGAAAGAACACGCAGCGCAAGCAGTTGGGGAATAGTCGAGGGCGTGGAGTTGTTGGCCATAAAATGCATGAAAAGCAACTGTGAAGACGGGCAAATACCCTGGAAAGTGTGGCATTGAGTGGGATTATAAAGCGAAACGACGGCGGAGGGTCCTCCAGGTTGGCAATAAAAAGGAGCTTCCCGGACCCTGCCGGGTGTGCCTTGTGTGTGCGCCTTGTGCATGTTACAATGTTGTTAATATGACGCTTAGTAGTTATCTCACACCCCCAGCACCCCCATCATCCACTGCCGTTTTCCCTGCATTGACAATGTTTTTCAAATTCACAACTGACGGGGGGCGTTGAGTGGGAGGTGTTGTGTGAAATTATTGGCATGCGAGCGATGCTGCAGCGTTTATTAAATTTTTCAAGTGCCACACACAGGAGAGGAGAGGAGTGTAGGGGAGTGTAGCGGAGGGCGAGGGTGCCTCTCCTGTTGCGTGGCAATTATTTGGCATCCAATTTGCCGGTCTCCCCCACTTTATGTTGTATTAATTTTACAACCCAACAGTAGCAATGGCAATGGCATTTGAAATTTGAAATTGGCATGTTCCGGAGCTCTGTATACCCTTGTGCTTTAATACAAATATCCCTCAAGCCTCGGAGCTACTAGACTGGATAATAAATACATTGTCTAATATTTGCCAAGGCCCCCTTCTACCCCCCTCCCAAACTGAAACTGGAAAACTGCAGCAACCGGAAATGCAGAAAGAAAAGGGGAAAGTTGCCGGGATCAGGGACAGGGACTGAGAGTGGGAATGGTACCGGGACCGGGACTGGGATCCAGCTTAACTGTCGTCTGGGGTTTTTAGAAATTTGTTTCGCTTCGCTCCCTTTGTTCGCACAGAGAGCTCACATCCGTGCCCCTTGTATCCAATATCGCCCCGTATCCATCTCCTCGCTCCGGAGTCCAGACCCGTGCACTTCATTGGAGCCGTGAACAAGTTTTGCCAACTATTTGAGTGAGTTTTCCATGCCACCGTCGCCCGGCTCTTGTACGAGTACAAGTATATTCCCTCCATTAGGGAGCCAAGCAAAGCGCAAACACAAGACAATGCAGTCGGAAAATGCACTGCACTTAGCCGGCTACTAGTGGTAGTCCCGGAGTTAACCAGAAGTTCGTGCGAGTGTCGGTATCCGGTTGGTAGTTGTTAAACCGAATCAGTATCCCAGCTGCATTCTGCATTCAGCACTAAGCATTCAGTGTTCAGCGTTCAGCGTTCAGCATTCGGAATTCTGGAATTGTGGAATTCTCGGATCCCCGCGTTGCCAGCACCAGTTGTTGGCCCAAGTTCATAGTAAGCCGTGTGGTAAACAAAGATACCATATGCACTGCCAAACAGTTGCCAAGTTGGTCGTGTCGCTGTCGACGACAAGCCTTGTTAAGCCGCTTACACTTATGGCTTTCAGGCCTGGCCCAAAACCTGGGCCAACTTTGGTTTGCCAGCCGCAGCGTTGCACATGCATGGTGGCCATAATGCCGCCTAATGAGTTCGTTACACCCGCCCTCGCTCCGTCACCGCCACCGGAAACGGAAGCCCGAAATGGCGTTAGATGTACCCGGTTCTTTAAAGGAACTAGGGTATATTGAATTCGTACGAAGGAAGCTTCCACATCAACAGCCGAGTTGATCTTGCCATGTCCGTCTGTCCGTTCGTCCCTTTGAATGCCTATATTTTGGAGACTATAGTAGACAGAGAAAAACTAATTGCATATTCAGATTTGTTTAATACCAGTTCATCACAAATTGGTTTTAAAAATCAGATACCTCCCCCCGCACCCCAGCCAACCGCGAAGTTCTGTGGCGTCCACAATTTTAGCTCTAGAGTTATTAGCTCCAGATATTACATGGGTAGAGTCAATATCTATCAGTGTGACAAAAATCAGTCAGTTACGCTCACCTCCGCCCGCGCAGATGTAAAAAATGTGTTGCTCCCACTATTATAATGCCATGATAATGAAAACATGTTTTATTTAATTCCCCGAATGTTTATCTATCAGGTGAACACTGAAAACCGGGTATTCCGAGTCGAGACACTCGACTACAATCGTTTTTTCTTGATTTAAGTTGAAAATCTGGCGTGCCTGTTGGGGGGAACTCTTGGAAATTCTTCACTCTGCTGCGAGTTGCACTCGAATAATTGTCGCCGGGCCTGTTGTCGCACTTCACTGGCTAATCAAGAGCCGGGTCTGTGGCCAGTTCCGGATCCCTTGGACCGGAAACGAATGCAAAATGGGCGCTGTTGCCAGTTTTAGCAGAGCCAGCACCATCCTTGGCAAATTAGAAACAATTTGCCGCAAAGTGCACTTAAAATCGAGAAGCTAGGGCCACAGGCAGAGCAAGAGCCAAAGCCTGGCCGGAGAGTGCAGGACATCTTCTTGTCAAATCAAAAACTGAATTTGCATTTGAATTTCAATCAACTCGAATTAAATCAAAATTTGCAAAATAAAGTGAATGCACTGTGTGCAGCTCGGTGTGTACTAGTATGTGCTGTGCTGTGCTCGAACAGCAGACGAAATGGGAATATAATTCTTATGAATGGGTCTCGGTATCCCCCCCCTGAACCTGAACCGCATGCCGCAGCCCTGGGTGGTGCGGGAGCTTTCAGTCCGAAATGGAGTTCAACTCGGACCGGAGGAGTCTGCATCTGAAGGCTTTTAGCCACAAAAATTCACAGCCAGTCGAGGGCGGTGCCGGTGCTGGTGCCGGAGACCACAAAAGATGAAAGCGTTCTGAATTCCGGCATGCAACTGCAGAATGTCAAGTCTGCTGTCCATAATTTAGTGGCATATTCAATTTGCCAACTGCTGCTGCGGCCCTTTGCCCCGCTATCTCTGTCCCCCCAGCAGCATGTTTTTCTCCGAGTTTTTACCCAGCTTTTCCACTCCGATCTCCTGCTCCCCTGTTGATTAAGCATTGCGCACACGTAGTGGCAATTGATGCCCCAGATTCGCGCACCTGTTGTCCAGCTTCAGCTCCCAAACCGAGTGTCTGGCCCGGCGTGCCATGTCCAAGGGCCCGGTCGGTGCCACTGTCTAGGTGACCACTATCCAATGTCACCTGTGTCTGTTTTTTTGCCGCTTCTCTGTTCTCCTTGAGTGGACCTGGCATTGATTTCCCCGCTCGACCACGTATCCCAAGGTGTAAATGTTGACCAGATCCCAACCGATTGTCAGATTGTCTGCCTGATGGATATGGATGGCCACTTTTCATTTTCGTTTTCTCACTTACTACTCCAGATTTCTGGGTGTCTTGTTTCACTGCCAGCAGATTGATTTATCCTCTAATACTGTTGCTTCCATGCACTTTTATTTTGTGTGATTTGTTTTGCCACCTATTCAGTTGGCACCTCGAATAATACTATATATACCGCCTGTTCATATTGTTAGGTTNTGGATATGGATGGCCACTTTTCATTTTCGTTTTCTCACTTACTACTCCAGATTTCTGGGTGTCTTGTTTCACTGCCAGCAGATTGATTTATCCTCTAATACTGTTGCTTCCATGCACTTTTATTTTGTGTGATTTGTTTTGCCACCTTAATATTCAGTTGGCACCTCGAATAATACTATATATACCGCCTGTTCATATTGTTAGGTTCACAAACAAATGTGATTTTAGGCACTAATATGCTGGACAAATTTGTCCATAGGTGAACATCTTAGTAGGCCTACGAACACCCCAGGGTTTTTATGTCATTAATTAACAATTACTATAAAAGTAAATAGGTAAAATGGTTAGAATTAAATGTGGTAGCTGGAACTTAAAAAGAGTTATCCATTTCTTCTGTGACTAATTAGAAGATCTAGCCATGTACCAAGTTTTATAAAGATCGCACTATAAATAATGAAGATACGGCCAACAATTACATTCAAAGTGTCATTTGTGGTTAAAATATTTGAACAGTAAAACTTAATAATTATGAAAATAGGTACATGATATCTCGTTGTCGAGAAATTTCGACTACAAAGTTTCTACTTGTTTAAGCATCAATCCGTTGATAGTTTTTCTACGTACGTATCTGAAATGCATTGCAAGAGCTGTCAAGTTGAGATCATTTCTTAAATTCTACTTATTTCCCCGAAATATTTGGGGGTTATTTAAGTACC
>JAJJHQ010010246.1:820960-835467 GCA_021223825.1 Drosophila ironensis
CCAGCAAATTAGCGCGGAAAAATACAAGTCTCCATTACTTTACAATGGTACAAAATTCTACGGGTTTTAATAATTGTATAAAAAAGGATTAAGTAAAAAGTTTTTTTGAAAAAAAAGTTTATTTTTCCTAAATTTTTATTTAAAACCAAAGGCAATATAAAAAAAAAAATTTATAAATAAAAGCGGGAGGCAAAAAAATAAGATGGGGAAGAACAATGAAGCATTCGAGTCCATGGATGGTGAAAAAAAAACGAGCAAAAAAAATAATAAAATAAACTTAATATATATTTAGTAAAACACTAAAAGTGACGACCTTTCCGCTCGAGGGCGGAATAAACTGTGAGGATTGAATGCCTGGCTGTTCAGAGGTAAACTCAGTCAGCTGCTTGGAGGGCAAATGTAGAAACGCAGTTGTCGAATTTTAGCCCCTTTTGCGATTGGAGCACTCGGTCACATTAATTTGGCCGCATAACGTTTTTTCGAATTCTTTTTGCCATATATCGGACACTTTTTATCCGAATTCAAAGATTCATATCTTAAACTCTTCGTGGGCAGTCCAATTATCGATCCCATTCACAATTTTTGCGAATAAACCGGGTATTTATTGTCGAGAAACTCGACTAAAACCGTTCTTACTTGTTTCTTGTTTGATTTCTTGCTGTGCACTTTACATAAACTAAATGTAACCCGCACAGGCCGATGTAAGAGCAGAAGCAAAATAAAACAAAAGCGGAAACAATGCTTGGCCGCAGCAAAAGGAGGTCCTTGGGTTTTGGGCAGGACACGATTGAGGGCGAGCTCACAAAATCAAATAAATATTTCAGCTCAAAAATATTTGCCAGCCTTTTCGCCCATTCTCTTGGGTTTCCTTGCATTTTATTTTTATTTTTTCCCCCCTATACATAAAAAAAAGAAAACCAAAATGTAAATATGTATGTGTACATAAAGAGTATTTGTCCGGCTTTATGTTGTGCAACTGAAAGTGAGTGGGGAGATGGGCAGGAAAAACTGAAATGGGAACGGGAACGGGAACGGGAGGAGTTAACTTGCTATATAAACTCGGGCACATATACATACATATATAAGCCAGGCTGTTGACAAGAAAAGAAGGCGGCATTTAAATGTAGGACACCAAAGAGAAAAAAAAACCGGCAAAAAACGAGGGAAAAGGACGAAGGCGAGGGCTGAAGACATTTGACTTGAAAAGTGACCTATCCTTTGAAAATTGTGAGGAAACGATGGCAACGGGGCCGCAAGGATTATGAATTGAAAAGGGAATGGCCAACCGTTTCTAGGATATGGTTTTTCCTAATGAGACTGAATCATTCATTTCAAAACAAGTAGAAACGATTATAGTTGAGTGTGTCGACTATAAATACCCAGTTCTCGGTTTACACCTGATGTTTAGAACATTTTTGTCATTTTCGCAGACAGAAGTGGACATAACCGGCTGATAATCGCAACACAGATAGATATTAGCTGTATCAATATACTATCCAAATTTAGTGTCTATAGAGTTAAAATTGTGGACGCTACAGACTTTCGCGGTTTGCAAGGTTGCGGGGGTGGTAGCTGATTTATGAAACAAATTTGTGCTGAACTGGTAGCACAAAATTTCGAATATGCAATAAGTTTTTCTGTATCTATTATAGTCTCCAAAATTTAGGCGTTCAATTGGACAGACGGACAGACAGACGGACATAGCTATATCAACTCGGCTGTTGATGCTGGTCAAGAAGCTTTCTTCTCCCCGTCACATTGCATCAAAGTGGGGTAATAACCGGGTATAAAAAGCATCAAGTCTTGCCTTATACTCGCAATATCCCCTTTAACCCAACGCCAAGGGATAACCAAGGATCAGCTTGCGCGCACTAGTAATTAATGCCAGTTCACATCTGATTTATTCATTCTGTAATCGCATCTTTGCCATTTTTCGGGGGAAAACATTGAAAACCGCAGCAAAGTTGCCGGCTAAGCGGATTTGGCCGTGTAGTCTAAGCCTTTTATGCTGGCACATAAAGTTGCTCGCAGGACTCGCAGGACATGCGGGATAAATGGAATGGCAGAGCGAAACGGAGTGGTTAGCGGCACTCAAAGTAATGCCAAAAAATTATTTTAAGCGGCTTGCGAGAGTGGCCAGTCCGGGCCAAGGGTCTCACCTCCAAAGGAGCCACCAAAAAGTCGCCGAAAAATTTATGAAAAACTAGGAAAATAAAGGGAACGGGCAGGATTAAGAGCTCGTAGCCGGGTCAGGGGCGTGCGCAGCAGGATTTCAATAAAAGATGCGAGTTTCCAGCGGGCGCCCCTGGAGCACAAAACCTGGGCAAGGGCAATAAAATATATATTTATGTTCATGGGATTAAAAAGGGTATTAGCCGGGCAGTGCCAATGCTGCTCCCTCCTACTGCTCCTGCTCCTGCTCCTGCCATAGTTATTGTTGTTCGTTCACAGTTACTGGACTTTGGTCAACAATAACACGAGAGTTTTATCCCCCCTGCCCGTTGAAAATCCCGGGAAACCCTCGAAACAGGCGACAAACATTCACTTAACAATGTGCCATCATGTGTGTTTCCAGGGGGGGTGTGTGTACGGGGTGGTGTGTTTCGGCGAGTGATGAAAGCCAAACAATTGCTGAAAGCTGCGTTCGGGAATCGGAAAGCCATCGGCTGGAGGGGGAAGTTTAAAAGGTGTCGCGATATCGCTGAGTGGTTGCCCTTCCGACGAGCTTATCGAATTAATCGGTGGAATTGTGATTTTTGCCATCGTTATCGATAGCCAAAGTGAACAACTCAAGATTTTAGGCAGCTTTAAAGTTCCTAAGATTAAAAACTATCCAAAATCCATGCGAACATGAAGAATGCGTCTGCTTGTGTATTCCATTGCCATTGCCATTTCCATTTCCGTTTCCATTCCCTTTTTTCGCTTAACTTTCAATTGGCAAGCACATAAATATTTATTTGCCGCTTTGCTTGTGCCTGGGCCCAGCTTGAGGTTTCATTTTCTTGACTTTTCCGGACAATGCATGTCCCACATGTCCTTGTATCCTTGTATCCCCACGTGAGCGTTGTGTGTTGGGCTTCAGTTTACATAAATTTATCGAGTTGGCAGGCCTGACATGTTAAGCGTTTTGGCTTAATTGCTCAACAAGTTGGCCTCCTGCCGGGCCTTAGCCGCACGAGAAAAAAGGCTCCCTTGCCGGACGGACGGACGGACGAATCTAAACGCAAAAATATTTTTGCATTGGACTCCGACTTTTGTGCTTGCCACCTGCCAGGACATTTGGCAGAATGACAGCCTGGCGGGGGTGCAATTTTCAATTTTGCAGGTTGGAAAATTACAATTCTCTGGCTCCCGTCAAGCTCAACAAGATTTAGCAAAATATTCCCTTTTGGTTCCGTTTAAAAAAATATGATTTGTTGCATAGTCGAAGCCATTTCTTGTCGTGTAATCCTCATGCCGGGCTGCTCAATTAAACTGCACGCACACAGGGGGGAAAAAATGGTGACTCTGATCCCGCTGCCAAATCCCCCGATCCTGACAGGACTCAAGGACCTTTAATTGGCACTCGGCCGCATTTCGCATTCTGTTTCAGCTCAGCTCAGCCTCCCCCTCAATGGCACACGCAAAAAAGGTCAGCCGAAAATCAATAGCGACAACTAATGCCCCTCCGCCCGAAGGTCCTGCTTCAACTCCTCCTGCTCCTGCCGCCGCTCCTGCCGCTGCTCCTGCTGCTGCTGCTGCCTCAGTGCCTGCTGCTTCTTTGGTTTGATGTTGACATGTTGTCGTCATCATCATCGCTCGCTGACGACGACGACGACGACGACGACAACGGCGACGTTTAATTTAAAATTCAAATGCAAACATGTTTGGCAACGCGAACCGTGAACGGTGCGCGGGGCGAGCTTCGCCGTGGAGTCGAGTCATTAAAATTCGCAGGCGGCCAAAACATGTGGCCAACTTGGCCGCTTTAAGGTTAAGCGCTCCGCTGCCTTTCCGGTGCCTTTTTCCCACACAGTTTTTTTTTGCTTGCGCTGGCTTTGTCTTTAATGTGCACAATCAGAGCAGGAAAGTATGCTACAGGATGCGAGGGCATCCTGGCGGTGGTGGGGGGGTGAGCGGGAGCAATCAGCAGGCCCGATGTGAACACACTTCACCACGCCAGCGAAGGGAAAGTCCCTGTCCTAGCGACAGGAATTCCCGGCAAATACGGGGAAATTCGGGACTCGTTTTGATACCCACTACAAAGGGTATATTCTTTTTTTGTAAACATATAAAACCGGGAGAAGGACAAGCTATATGCTTCAGCTAGCACAGTTTTAGGATATATATTTGAAAAATTACTCAGTTTTTATAGCAATAAAATGGAGTAAACTGAGTTCTTTTTTTCCAGCTACTTAGTTCTGTTTTTGTGAATATTATGTTTGGCTATATGCATTTTTTCACTAATTAATTTAGAAATTGCAATTTTTGAGTTCACCATTGCGTATACGTAATGCCACTATATTTGTTTTTTGTATTTTACCAAGTACAGGGTATTTAAGTGGTCGATAAGCTTGAATAAGTTCTATTACAACTTTTTTCTGTGTGGTTATCAACTCAAAGATTAACCCTTGGCTGCGTTTCATGCTTTTGGTTGACTTTTTGGATGGTGTTAAAAAAATGGAAAATATATAAACCTATCTCTGTCTCTACGGGCACAATTAAATTGTGAAAATGTTATATAATTTTGGTAAAACTACATCATCAAATAGTTCTTGTAAATTGAAATGTGTGCCATTATTGTATATATAAGATGTAGAAATTGGTGTGAACTTCATACCACGAGAATATTGATGGCTAATTTAAATGTACGAGTATTTCTGTAATTTTGTTTAGATAAAAAGAAATACAAAACTTATATTGTACGATTTTGGATGAGTACCAAATAAATAGCTTTGTAGTGTCAGTAGCGCCCTGACATGTATAGCTGGCACTTGGGAGTGCTTTTCAACCCCGTTTCCTTCGATGGGTTAAGGGGAAAAACACAAGCCAGCGGCCATCGTTGTTGGGAAATTGCCGAGTTGTTTTCATAGGCAAACCCACCACACTGCAATCACACCACACGACACGAATACGAGTCCGCAACCGAACACATGCGCATTCCCTGACAGCTGTTCGGGCTCCGGCACACGTATCCGTATACGGAGTCCCGTAACATCCGCGCCGTGGTCGGTAAATCACATCCATGGCCTGGCCTGGCACACGGCAATCAGTTTGTCTCCGGCTGCGTAACGCGTTGCGTGCTCCGAGCTCCGTTGTCCGTAGTCCGTTGTCCGTAGTCCGTTGCCCCGTAGTCCGTGCTATGCTGTGCTGTTCTGTTCTGTTCTGTTCGCCGTGCTTATTTCGACTCATATTGTGACTTGAGGCTCGGACTCCGCGGCAAAAAAAAGTGAAATTTTGATTGTTTGATGTATTTTTTTTGCAATTTTTTTGGTTAGTGAAAAGTTGCCACTGTTTTTTGCCAAATTGTTGCATACTCTCTGGTCCCCCCCTTAAAAAAATATAATGACAAAATCAAAGACAACACACAAAAAAGGGAAACATACTTGTATATTCATATGAAATGAAAAATCATGCAAAGCAAACATTTAGGTGGGAAATGTTTGCTTTTAATTTTAGTCAGACCCAGAGACTCTGGAGCTGCAAGTGGAGCTGAAAGTGGAGCTGAACGTGGAGCTGGCCGATGTGCAAATATTTGATGCCGAGTGTGGCCTATCTGCGGCAGATTTTGGCCACCCCCTCCTCGTCGTGGAGCTGGTGTTTGAGTTTGGGCGATGCAAATTATTGGAGAGTGTGAAATTAAATGGAAATTCGAAATTCGGGCCAGGGCCAAAGTTCTGGCGCATCTTCAACGAAAATATGCTCGAAAATTGGCATTTTTCGTGGCCCGGAGTGTTTACCTTTTTGGACAGCAAAGTTTCGAGCGCATAATGTATGCACTCTTTTCCTGCTTTCCTGCTTTCCTGCTTTTGGCCCCAAGCTCACAACTTTTACGTGAAGTGGTAATTTAATTCGTAATTCGGCCCCAAACCTAATCTCTTTTGAAATTGTTTATGCAAATTCTTGGCTCCTCAAAAGTTTTCCGGGAATTTGTTATATTTTATTCGATTTTGAACCTTTTTGTTTGTAATTTCCCCCCTCCACTTTAAGTTGTTACTTATGTTCCAAGATGAACATTTTGCCAGGAAGAAATTCAAGATATAATTTGCCTGGAAAAGTGATTTTCAATCGCTTTGAATCTGCAATTATTGCATCACTGTGTCCGGAAAGTGAAATTCGCACTGTGCGGCCTTGTTGTGAGGATTTTCTGTTGCATTTGGGGCTGGCTTTAAATTTCAAGCTCGTGTCATTAATATATGCCTACCAGCGTGCATTGCACGCCTCGTCCTGCCTCGTCCTGTCGGCCAGACACTCGCCTGCGCAGCTAGGTCCTTGTACACGGGCCGTATGTATATTATCTCCAGTGAATTATGGCCTGGCCGTATAGATTCCAAAACGGCTTGTCCTTACAAGAACTGCCTGCCTGCCTGCCGCACATGGAAAGCAAAGCATGAAAGCCAAGCATAGGAGCGCCTGATGGCCACTGGCCCATGTCTGGCCATCCCTTTGCACCCGCACATGTCCTGGGCCCCCTAAAAACACTTCCTCCCTCCCCTCCCTCTAGCCTGCCTGCCCAGTTAGTGTATGTATCATCATCATCGTGCATTTTGTGTGTGGCACACATTGTTAAATGGACGATACAAAACTTCAGACACCAGTCCGGCAACAGGAGCTCCCTCCACCACCTCCACCCAGCCCACAAGCACATGGAGAGGAGTGTCCTGGACAGGACACCCATCCAAAGGCTTCCTCCACCACCTTGCCATTCCCTCGGCCACTCTCAAATCATCCACATATGGCGGCCAGTCTCCTGCTCCTGTTGCTTCCGATGCTGTTGCATCGCATTTCCCTGACAAGCTCGCTTGAAATCTGATCTCTGCTGTCGCACACCGTGAGAAAAATGAGTGGCATCAATTGCGAGATTTGTTATGTCCAAATAGCAATTTGTAAGTGATATTCGCTGCCGGAATATCAGCGTTTCTGAGCCCTAAAAACCTGTTACAACCAACCTCTCAGTTGCCTTTATTGTTGCAGGTTTTGATTGGGTTTTGTTGCCTCTTCTGGTATAATTTCTTGCCCAGGTTTGTGCCTAGTTTGTCGCCCTGTTTTCCCAGTGTTTTTAAGCTATATTTAGCTTTAAATCATGGCAATCTGTGGCGCATAATCGAAAAAGGTTTAGCCACTAATTAGCTGCGCCCTCCCCTCGATTTCAACTTTACAAGCTGTCTTGCTGCCAGGCCGAGGATTTATGGATGGCCAGAAATTGAGTTATTTATGCCCTGGAATTGATTGCTGCTTGTCCAGCGTCTGGCTCAAGTCAAGCGTGTGTGGTGGCTGCTATTTCCAGGCTGCATCTCCGCCACCACAGCCACCAGCTCCTCCACCAGCTCCTCCTCCAGCTGAATCATTTATTTATCGGCTTAAGCAGGGGAAAATGTTTATGCAGATGGCGATGGCGATGCCGATGCCGCCGTGACTGTGACAAGACTTTAATTTAAGTTGTTTGCCGAACTTTAACCGAATCGAAATCGATTAAGCCGCGTCTGTTGTCAGGAATCAGATTTAATTTATTTATACTTTTTATGTGTGGCATTCGATTCCATTTGCATTTCCGTTTCCGCCGCCGCTGCCACTGCGGCTCCGATTTCGATTTAGTCCCATCAAATGGCAAATGACAACAATCTGTTTCTGCGGTTAATGCCGCAGCCCCCTTGGGCCCCCGTTGACCCTTTTGTGCGTTCACATTTTCGCATCCCCGGGGGCCATTAATCATGTGGGCGACGCCTAAAAGTATGCAGCCTGCAGCCTACAGCCTGCCGCCTGCAGTCCGCAATTAAAAAACAAACAATCGCCAGCGGCAACATAAATTTGCATGCCACAGACACAACAAATTCAGATGGGATAGGGGGGGAGGGGGGACACAAGAGAGACAGTGCAGGGTGCAGGTTGTGTTTGCAACAATTCTTTCGGCACTTGCAGTTAAAGTGCAAAATTCGAGTGCTTAATGAACGCCAGTGGAAAACGATAATATGCAATATGAGCAAACGGCGCCCATGAACAAGGACTCGATCGACGGACCACGCTCATCCATGGACGCCACTGGCACAGCCGACGGAGCCACCACACTGATGCCGCACCTCGACTCGGAGCGGCCCGCCTCTGGGGCAGGAATGGCAGGAATGGCAGGCGCCGGGGCAGCCACGGCGATGAACATTTCCGGGGGCAGCACCACCAGCATGGAGGTGACTGTCAGCACCACCACCACCACCACCATCATTGAGTCCGCCAGTGCCGCGTGCAGCACTTTGGTGGAGCAGGGAACGCTATCGGGTTCGGGCTCGGGATCGGGATCGATCCTGCCACAGCACCAGCACCTGCAGCACCCGCTGCACCACCTGCAGATGCATCACCACCACACGGCACCGCCTTCGCCCTTGGCCGCTGTGAGGAGTGCCTCGGCAGCAGGCCCGGGATCGGCATCCGTGGCAGGACCCACCTGCATTGGCCTGTGCTGTTCGCCGAGCAGCTCGCTGCATCATCTCGGCCATCCGGTGACCCACATGGGCGGCCATTTGGCCCACCACCAGCTGCCCCATCCGTCGCTGTATCCCCTGATGGCCGCCGCCCAGCTGGGCTATGCCGGATCCAGTGGTCCCAGCTCGCTCGTGAACTCCCCGGCCCTGGGACGGCGGAAGCGGTACACCAGCACCTCGTCGAACTGCTCCAGTCAATTCAACAACAACTACGCCGGCCTCGACGTCGACTCCTTGGACGATATGCTAAGAAAGGTGAATATTGTATAATTGCTGCTCTGAAATTAAAGTGCTTCTTGGGCCAGTTGGGGCATTTGGTTTTCAAAGACGGCTTTGGGGGCCAGGCAAATAGAGGAGCTCTTTGCGCAAACGAGGAAATCAACGCTTCGCTTGTTTGAGGTTGAGTCTTTAGGCTCCAACTCCAACTCCAACTCCAGCCCTCCCCCTCCCGACAATCCCGTAAACTTTGTGGTTTTCCTGAAGTTTCATTGTTCCGGGCAGTTCTTCAAGGGCTTCCCCACCTCCCACTCACTTCCTTTTTAGTAGTTTCCTCTCACCCGTTTCCTGGCCGCCTGCCTGTCTGTCCGTCTGTCTGTCTGTCTGTCTGTCTGTCTGTCTGTCTGTCTGTCTGTCTGTCTGTCTGTCTGTCAGGCTCGTTCTTTGCGGCTGTCTGTCTTTTTCTTCGTCTTGCGCTGTTTGCCCTTGTCTGTTTAGGCCTGTCCGTACACTTGTCCGCCTGTCCGCTTGTCCGCCTGTCCGCTTGTCCGTCGGGCTGTTGGTCCGTCTGCCCTGCCTGTCGCAAAGCCATAAATCTTGAGCCTAGTCCACAGGCACAGCGTGTGGTCCTCCGTTTGGATCCCGCTTCCCGTTTTCCGGTATCCTGTGCCAGGCTCCTCCTGCGGGCCTCCAAATGTATGCAAAGCTTTTTGCTTGTTTAACATTTTTAAGCCGAGTCCCCCACAAAATGCAACCGAGGCGTACCTCTATATATATGTATATACGATATATATACGATATATATATGTAATGCTATGTGGAGTAAATATTATATAGGATTCGTGTGGCGGCCGGGGCTTCCCCCATAAATAATATGCGACAAGTTTTGCCGGCTTGGCCGCATGCAAACAATTTAAATTGTAATGTGCCCCCAAAACCGAGAAAGAAAATGGCAATAGAAAATGCCAATGCAAATGCTGGCCCTGCTTTTCCCTGCACCATTGGGGCGATAATGAACTCGACACGTGCCAAAGGGGAGAGCGAAAAATGCAGCGCTCGATGCGGTTGCGGTTCGGCTTCTGTTTGGGTTTGGGTCGGGTTTTGGGTGAGGGATTGGGGATCGGGGATCGGGGCTTGGGTGGCAAGGACCCTCTCACCTGCCGGTTGTCGCATTGCGGGGGGAAAAGCACTCTGCCACTGCATTGCATTTGTGGCCGCCATAATGGAGGGAAACTTGCAAAATTGGAAAATCTGGCGGCCCGGCGGGGCAAGCCGCTCGATTACTGGTTGCCACAATTCGAGGCGAAGGCGAGGCGCGTGCATAATGGCAATTTGAGGAATGGTGCCAAATATGCGGACATTTCATTGTTTGCCCAAAGCGGCCGCAGACCCTGCCATCGGCAGGCATAATATTGGGTAGCTAGACATTAGATATAGGTACAACCCAACCAGTGAAAAGCTAGAATCGGGAGACCAATGAGAATGTTCTGCTGCGGTTGCTGCCGAACAAACTTGCCAAAGTTGAGCAAAAGATTCCAGAGCCCTCTCGGTTATGACTCGCAGACAGGACAATGCACTTGCCGGTCCTGAACTTTTGCCGGCCCTCGAGCCAGTTCAATAGGTTCATCCCCGAGTGGGCCCAGCAATTTGTAGTCGCATATTTAAGCGCCAGGGCGTATGTAAAATATGATTGTCAAAGTTTTCTTAAATCTTCAGCCCGTATTTCGGAATTTTGGGGAAAAGCTAGCGCGCCCAGCCTGTGTGGCTTGGGTTTTAATATGTCCTGCTCCTGCCCGTGTGTTTTTTTGGGGGAGGGCGAATGCCCAAAGTGCTCGTTAGCCAACATGAAATGCCTGCGTGGCAACAAATAAGCTTGCCCGCATGGTATTGCTCCTTTTTTGCCCGCTTTTCCTCGGCCTTATCCTCGGCGGATGGGCGTGTGTGCTGTGTGAAATAATGTTTTTATAAGTCACCTTTATGTGATGACAATGGGGAATCATTAAGTGTCTATTTGAGCATTTTTTATTTGCCGTGCCCCGTGCCCCGTGTCCCGAGTCCTGGGCACGCTGCTCCTTTGTGGCTGTAATTATGAGGCAAAGAGCAAGGATTTTTGATTGAAAGGACATGCAGGAGCGACCGGCTGGCCGAAAATCGATATGTATTTCCACACGATGCTTGCGGGGGATATCCCCAAATCCTTCGACTACTTTTCAGTCTCGCAAAATACAAAACAAGTAGGAACGCTGTAGTCGAGATTTCTCGACAACGAGATACCATGCACCTCTTTTCTTTATGAACCATTTCTTTGATTTTTTTTTTTTTTTTTTCAAATAATTCACCAAATTTTCGTTTGTTGACATCCAAAAAATTAGCAGGTGCACACATACACACACTACTGTATGTATACACGTGCGAACGAATGGAAGTCAAAGAAGCGACGGATGACGTCATCCCAGCGTGTGGGGCATGCCGTTGCCTAGGGAAGGGGTGGGTAAAACTTTAATTGGCCATATCTTCTATATTTATTGTCCGATCCGTACGTAATTTTGCACGTACGTGTTTGACGATCAGTGGACATACTGGACTGAAAATTATGTTTACCATATTTGAGATTTTTTTGCAAATAGGAAAGCGGAAGAGGGGCGTGGCAAAACTCCGGAAATAACAATAACATTTCATTCTTCCCGTAAAGTTGGCCATGCCTTTTTTCTGTCAAATCTAGTTTCATTTGAAAGCGGCTCAGGCAAAAATTAAATCAGTTTCGTCCCCGTTCTCTTTGCGGCAACATCTCTCAAACATTTGCCCTTAAATATCCAAATTAAAATGTGAATATTTTAAACAAAAGTCCAGTGGGTGAAATACAAGTACGTGGCAACAGTGAGTAGCAGTAAACAAATTGAACTCCTAAATAGTAAAAGAATGATCCCATGCTAGTGGATTCGCTGATGGGCCCTACACAACGTCGAAGGAATCATCTTGGATGTTACCTCGTTCCTTTTCATAGCGGATTTTTTAAATTGTTTTATGGTATGTTCAACCATGTCGCAGTTGCTTAGAATTTCCTTGGATTTTGTGACAATATTTGCCATTTACGTTCTTGTTTAGATTTATGTCCCTAGTAGACATCCGACATAAGAGTTGTTGCGATTGCTTTGTGAGCCTGATGAGTCTTAATAGGCTTCACATCAAGATTTTTGATAATCAAATCTAGCTGCCACCTGCGCCAGCTGCAGGAGATATTCCCCCAGATTGTGCACTCCATTTTCGGCATTATCGGCAATCCCCTGGGCTGGGGCCCTGCGGACCACGACCATGGAGAACGCGCCGCTCCAGTTCCAGAGGTTGCAGCAGTTCTTCGGAGTGAGCGGGCCTCGGATGCAGATGTTCCACAGCCTCCTGGCAGAGCAGTGCAAGTTCGAGGCGGACGTGGCCCTGCTGCCGGCAAAGTTGCCTTTTTCACCAGCAGGGGCCAGCAGGATGACACCTCGATCTGTGCGCTGCGCAAGGCGTCACTGAGTATGGTCAAGGGGCGCATCTACGCCCTTTTCTGCGGTTCAATCGACCGCAGGTCCCTGGACAGCTCGTTGATGCTGGTGCTGGATCTCTGGCTGACAAAAATTTTTTTTGGAAAGAGAAGATATTGTTTACCGGAGGTGAAAGTTTCAGTATTACATTGTAATTCACCTCCCGTAAACAATATCTTCTCTTCCCAAAAAAAATATTTGTTTGGAAGGTGTTCAGGGAGACCTAAAGTAAAAAGCGACGCCTACCCATTCATCACATTTTGGTCAAATTATTTGAGTTTGTTAGCTATAAAAATTGTTTGTAGAATAAAATTAATATATTAAGTGGAACCCGTAAACATAACTACGCTGCCTCTTCGGGCACGAGCCAATCCTCGCCGAATATCTCACTGATTTGCTCCCCGAGCAGGGCGTGCATCTGCTCCTCGTTTTCGATGTGCATCTCCAGCTCCTGGTTGGCCACCATCTGCTGGTTGGCCTCTATTTGGTCGCGGTGCTCCTCCAGGATCTGCTGCTTGCCGGCTCACTTTTGCAGCTCTCGATGTGCGCCCTTGTCCCTTGGATTTGTCTGTGAAGCAGGGGAACCTTTTAAATGTGCTCCCACGCCAGCCCTCGGGATTAACTTACTTCTTGAGCTCAACCACTTGGCCTTCGTTGACCAGCTCTTACCATCTCCGAGAACGACGTGTTCATACATACAGACGGACAGACAGACAGACGGACATGGCTCGATCGACTTGGCTGTTGATGCTGATCAAGAATATATATACTTTATAGGGTCGGAAACGCTTTCTTCTCCCTGTTACATACATTGCACAAACTTAATATACCATTTGTACCTTAAGGTACATGGTATAATAAAAAGTAGAAGAGCAAGCAAGCCATAAAATAGCCAACCAGCGTCTAACTCACAAAGGGTTGTCCAAACGGAACCCAACACAGTGCGTGTCCATCGGGGGATTTCCCTTCAATTAGGATTAATACTCAAGATACCGAAAGCCGGGAGAAGGGGAAAATACATCCCGTAAAAAAGAAGGAAAAGGAAAAACGAGCTGGGAAAGCGAAAAACAACGTAAAAATCAAGCCAGACCGAGGGGAGGAAGACTCTCCTAACTAGGGTAATGTGTTACATGTGTGCTTGTCCCATTCCCTTTGCTTTGGGGAGTGGACAATCCTTTTTTTTCAGGAATGGAGAACAATTGAGGCATTATTAGTAAAGTAGTTTTTGCATACCAGAACGCGCTGGGGGAAAAGGGTAAATCCAGAATGGAATTCCTTGCCAGAAGCTAACACAACTACCCGAAACCGAAACCGAATCCGAAACCTTAAACCCTTTTCCCTTTTCAACTTTGATGAGGAGTTGACGCGATCCGGGGCTGTGTGTTGTAAAATATTTGTGTTTTGTGTATCCAACGTCTTGGGCTTAAATTGCTTAAAAGTACAATTTATCACAATTGCCAATTGGATGACCTCTGTGTCTGTCCCTCTTGACCGACTTTACGGGGCCACCTCCCACGGCTGCCTGCCATCCTACCATCCTGCTTGCCTGCCGCTTGCACTTTGGCTTTTCACTTTTCCACCGCTGACAGCTTTTCCTTCGCCCGGTCTTCGTTTATTTTCGGGTATTGGGTCATTGGAGCATTTTTTGTGGTCGAGAATTCGTTGGGAACGTTTCCCGTTGATTTGTTGTCCTAGTTATCCTTGTTGCCCGCCGAATTGCAATGAATAATCAATTGCTGATTGGCCATAAATAGCCAATAGCCAAATGCCAAGACTTCTGCCAGGCATTTGCAATGAATTGCCAACAAAATCAGTGGTTGAGCGCAAGCTTTCCTGCCCACATACTCTTTGGATTGTGAGTTTTAAACTCGAATTTCCATCCAGGCATCCAGCTATCCGCCAGATGTACTCTATTATGCAACACCTGTCGCTAACTCGATAACCGATAACAATGTTTCGCTCGCTCGCGTGTAGACGGCACTTTGTGTCAACACTTTGCAGCAGTATGCAAATTTAATATGATTTTAATTTGCCTCACTCGCTCTCCCCGACATTTTCGCCTGAGATTTTTCCCATTTTCCTTAGAGGGCTCACA
>JAJJHQ010010246.1:835514-875900 GCA_021223825.1 Drosophila ironensis
AGGAAAAGGAAAAACGAGCTGGGAAAGCGAAAAACAACGTAAAAATCAAGCCAGACCGAGGGGAGGAAGACTCTCCTAACTAGGGTAATGTGTTACATGTGTGCTTGTCCCATTCCCTTGGCTTTGGGGAGTGGACAATCCTTTTTTTTCAGGAATGGAGAACAATTGAGGCATTATTAGTAAAGTAGTTTTTGCATACCAGAACGCGCTGGGGGAAAAGGGTAAATCCAGAATGGAATTCCTTGCCAGAAGCTAACACAACTACCCGAAACCGAAACCGAATCCGAAACCTTAAACCCTTTTTCCCTTTTCAACTTTGATGAGGAGTTGACGCGATCCGGGGCTGTGTGTTGTAAAATATTTGTGTTTTGTGTATCCAACGTCTTGGGCTTAAATTGCTTAAAAGTACAATTTATCACAATTGCCAATTGGATGACCTCTGTGTCTGTCCCTCTTGACCGACTTTACGGGGCCACCTCCCACGGCTGCCTGCCATCCTACCATCCTGCTTGCCTGCCGCTTGCACTTTGGCTTTTCACTTTTCCACCGCTGACAGCTTTTCCTTCGCCCGGTCTTCGTTTATTTTCGGGTATTGGGTCATTGGAGCATTTTTTGTGGTCGAGAATTCGTTGGGAACGTTTCCCGTTGATTTGTTGTCCTAGTTATCCTTGTTGCCCGCCGAATTGCAATGAATAATCAATTGCTGATTGGCCATAAATAGCCAATAGCCAAATGCCAAGACCTTTGCCAGGCATTTGCAATGAATTGCCAACCAAATCAGTGGTTGAGCGCAAGCTTTCCTGGCCACATACTCTTTGGATTGTGAGTTTTAAACTCGAGTTTCCAGGCATCCAGCTATCCGCCAGATGTACTCTATTATGCAACACCTGTCGCTAACTCGATAACCGATAACAATGTTTCGCTCGCTCGCGTGTAGACGGCACTTTGTGTCAACACTTTGCAGCAGTATGCAAATTTAATATGATTTTCATTTGCCTCACTCGCTCTCCCCGACATTTTCGCCTGAGATTTTTCCCATTTTCCTTAGAGGGCTCACAGAGTGACGTCACCGTCACCGTCACAAAGAATCTATTAACCCATGGGCGTCTGCGAATGATATATCAAACGGACACATATTAATTTTAAAAAAAACGCTGTAGTCGAAATTTTTCGACAACGAGATACCATGTACCTCTTTTCTTTATTTACCNAAATTTTAACATCCTAATAGACACCAAGGCCACAAAGGAGTTACACAACCTGTAACCCGTATGTCAAATGTGAGTCTACTTAATTTATTTTTGTGCAAACTGTTCATAAACTAAATGTTTTTGATCCGTGAGAGTTAACTTTGTTTTCAAAACCAAAGAAATGGAACGTATGATATATCATACAAAAACGCGCAGGGAGTCATTTGAATACGTTTTTCAAGAACTAAAAATCCATGTATAGGGGTTGTTTTTGAAGGCTTTGCAGTATATTTTAGAGATTTTAGATTTAATGCTGGGAATAATACGATCTGGCGGAAGGTAAAACCATAAACTCATAAGCAAAATATTAAGTCTGAGTAACTGATCAAGGAAAAGAATAATTTTTTAAATTTTGTAGACCATTTCGTAGCCCCATCACCGATGATACCCCTACCGTCAATGCAGGATGTATCATTCGCCCCACAGCTCCCAAATCCCTTGGAGAGAAACTCTAAAAAAATATATGATCTATTCGGGCTCAATACAAGCGTATAGTATGGTAAAATTTCAAACGTGTATCTCAACGGGTTATGCTGGGGACCTCAACGGGTTAACCGCTTCTCCTTCCCCATTTCGAGTTCTCTTATGGCACGTGCAATGAAGGGTCGGTGGTAGTGGATGTCCGTATAGAGGCCGAGGCGGCGCCGATCGTTGCACTTCCGGAAGGCAACGGCCAGGCCGCACAGCTCGTCGCCGTCCATCATGGGATCCCCCGAGTCGCCGTAGCAGAGGCCGCCCGGCTTGTAGGCCTTGGCACACACGATGCCCGCGGGCAGTTGCCGATACCGCTGCAGGCACTGTTCCCTGCTCTCGACCATCACTTGTATCGATGTGAGGGGCTCCGTTTTGTTAACAATACTCCAGCCGGCCACCAACATTTTCCTCAGATGCAGGGGCCTGGAGCAGAGGGCGATGTAGCTGATGGACTTGCTGGACTTGATCTCTTCGCGAAGGAACAGAACGGCCACATCGTTTATGAGAGTTTTCGGCGAGAACTGATGGTGCATGTAGATTCTCAGCACCGTGATATTGTTTTTCGATGTTATCAGCGCTTGTCCGGCCACCACACTGAGTCCTCGCATCGCTGGCAGGAAGCAGTGGGCCACCGTGATTATGAATCGGGCGCTGATAATAGCGCCGGCGGCCAAAAAGTATTTCTCACTGTAGACCTGCACGGTGTAGGCAACCTTCGACTGCGACACCTTGTCCCCATGTTGGAGGCAGCCGCCTTTGTGCTGCGTTCCCACAAACAGCAGCAGCAAAACGGGGAGCAGAGTCATCTTCGACTGATCCGATGGACTGAGGCAAAGTCCATTGGACATGGAAGTGGCTGCGAATCGATGGCATGGCAAATGCGATTCGCCGGGGTTGTTACAGAAGCCCCGGACGAGATCGCCGCCGCTAAATGTCTGGGAAAAACCCGCCTAATTTGCCCCAAAGACACGCAGGGAACGGCCGTTTCCGTCTGCCTCCAATCACGGCCCGCCATCCTCCATCTGCCATGCCTCATGCCCCATGCCTCATGCCACATGCCTCATCCATCCTCCGTTGCCATGTCCCGTGTTATTGTTGTTCGCACACAATTAACACTCGAAATGCTTAACAGGCTTACCCAAGAGCTCAAGTGGTTGGGTGGTTATTGCAGGCTGGTCATGCGTGCCCACATCCGCCCAGAACCAGGACGAGGCGCAGGACGAGGCCCAGGACCACGCTCAGATGCGAACAAGCAACAACATGCCACTTAATTTCATTTCTTTTCATTTGAGCCACAGTGTGCCCTGCCTACCATCGAAGTCACACATAAAATATGGAAAATCTCACACGGAAAACTTGTGAGGGGGATGGGATTTTTGTGGGGGAAGGGTGTTGTCAAAACAGTCCAAATGAATGTCTATTAAAAAAGAGTTCGTGCGAGTTGCCAGAGCCTTTGTTGCCACTGTGCAACAACCCCCCAACGGTGGGTGGCCCATTGTTTTGCCCCCTTGAACTTTTCCGGGGGCCCGCACTTTTTCTCGCTTGTCATAAAGCGGCGCGAATGTAATCAAGGCGGCTATTATTCTTAGATTTGAAGCGCAAATGAAAACGCGCCGGTCTGGGGCTCGTCCTGCCTGCTGCCTCCTGCCTCCTGCCTGCTGCCTGCTCCTTGGGTTCGATACAAACAATGGGCCACGTATGTGGCATATGCGTGTCTTCCTCTCAGAAATGAAAACGGAGAAAAACCGAAACGAAAAGGCAAACGCGTTGTGGCATACAAAAGCCTCATTGTTTGGCTGGCTGCCGAAATGCCGTCAAAAGCGGTATGTGGCAAGTGGGAGGTGGCAAGTGGGCGGAGGCAAATGGGAGGTATCCTTATATGCAGACCCATTGTGTGCCGCTCATTTTTAAGTAACTTTTTGGCCACCCCCTTGCAACATTCATATTCACCGCCCTGATTTGTCATGCAAATTCAATTAGCGGGGGCCCGCACACACCCCCAAATTATGCAACAGTTAATCAGAAAAATGTGCACTCCACCTGCTTTTCCAGCGGGTTTTTCTACGCTTTCCCCTTGACCGGCCGCACGGAGGCGGTCTGGGTTTTAATCGATAATGACGCCGCCAAGCAGTCTGCAAATTTCTGAACGCACGCCCCGCATGCCTCGCTTTTGTTCGCTGCGATCTTTGGTCTGACTCTTGGCTTTTGTGGGCGAAAATTCAAATTGGAAAACGAGAAAAGCGAGCCAGAGTCCTCTTTGGCTTGCCAATGGCAAACAATTGCATTGTAATTTTTCACATGGCCCGTGAATGGACTTGGGTTTTCGGGGCCGGCTATGCTCTCCTTGAGCCAGGCGTATTGCCTTTTTGGAAAAGAGTTGAAATTTGTTTGAATATTAAATGGGAAAGCGCAGCACAAATTGTAAAACTTGCTTTTATCAACAATAAGTTCTCTCAAAAGCTAGCGTATGGGAATTTTCAGATATTAATGGAATTAAGGTAACAAAGTCTGAGAATTTCATGCCTCATTCGATTTTTGGAAATATTGAGTGCGATTTTTTATAAATGTTCCAGTATTCAGCTTTTTTAGACCTGGTTCTTAAAAATAACAAAGGTATAATGCATTCGTACAGGGAGATGGAAGCTTTCCGACCCCATAAAGTATATATATTCTTGTCCGTTCGTCCATTTGTCCGTATGTTCGTATGAACGCCTAAATCTTGGAAGTTATAATAGATTAAGAACAAGTAATTACATATTCAAAATTCTGAGATACCTGTTGGGCACAAGTTTATTTCACAATTGGCTACCTCCCCTCGCACCACCGCAAAGCGCGAAATTCTGCGGCGTCCACAATTTTAACTCTAGAGTTACCAACTTTTGTTAGTATATTGGTAGAGCCAATATCTATCTGTATTGCGAAAATGAGCCGATAACGCCCACTGGAAACTGAGAACTCTGTAATCATTATATAAGGTATTTTAATTACATCACAAATTCTGGGGTACCTTGTAGAATCATATTGATTTGGACATTGCCAAAGATTTTATAATATATTAAAATAATAATCAATAGAATTGTTTCCAAAGCAAAACGATTTTATTTTGATTTTACGAGTATTAAGTTTTTGGGAATGAGATATCTACTTTATCCTCGATGTAGAGTATTTGGTGGTTGTATCATCTCGTAACCGCATTCATTGCTGCTTTCTTTTTTGGTGCCACAGAGTCTCTGCTGCCTCTGCAGCAGCTTTTGTTGCCACTGCCACAGCCAGTTCCACTGGCAGTTCCAATGCCACTGCTAGTGCAGTTTGGCGCTTTTTTGTCTTCGCGTCACTGCCGCAAAAGCCACTCGAAACATGTTTGCCTTGCCAGCAGCCAGCAGCCAGCAGGCAGCAGCCAGTACACACAGCGCACATATAGTAGAGGGGATGTCCCCTCTGAAAAACTGAATGCACGGCCCACAACCCACAACCCACGCCATCTGAGTTGGGCAAACAGAATTATTGAAGCGCGTCGACCAAAAATGTTTCGAACCGAATGGGCTGGAGCAGAAGCTGCAGCCATTTCCGGCTTTTCCAGCTCCAATGCTGCCGTTTTTTTCCCGGTCACTTTTCCCCTGACGGCCGATGCTCTGCTGCCGTAAAGAAATTAAATTGCAGTCGCTGCCAATTTGGTCTCTGGTGTTAACTGAAACGATGGACGATGAACGATGGCCATAACCGATCTCGCTTAATTGAAGCACTTGCCCCTCAGCAGATACCAGATGCCTTCAAGATCATAATTGCTATTGAATGAGGTCCAGGTCCAGGGGCTTAAAACGTTGTCAAAAACGTGGCAAGGGCCTTTGGAATATTGATGATGGTTTCCACCTGACAATGCCCATGGCCCATGGCCCATGGCCAGGGCAGCTTGATGGATTTAATTTGGATGGATGGTCCTGTTGTCCATTTATTTTCGTTTGATTCGTTGCCGGGCCCCAAAGCGATTTTCGCAAAATGAGCAACTAACTGACGGCATCTGCTGCTTGGGAGGACTGCTCCGGGACTGTCAACCGCCGCAGATTGCTCCTCCAGAGCCGTAGACCGAATTTTTGTTTTGGCCCCAACTTTTGACTGCTCAAGCAGCAAATCATATTGTGCCCCCCCGCCGGTCGACGTCTCGCTCGCTGTGGAAACTTTGTCAACAATGTTGAATAATTAAAATGCTCCCTCGGCATCGGCTCTGTGTGCGCAATGAGCAAGGCTCCGGCTTCAAATTCTGCACTGAAATGCAAATTTTGACATCCCCATCTTGGTCTAATTCTTTGAGTATTCACAGATTGTATTTTAAGCCGTATTTATATCGTTATTTTGTAATCACTTTTGTAAAATTTCCGATGTGATCCGATTAATTAATGCAATCAATCGATTTATCGATTTCATTGCTTTCTTACGAATTTTATTTATCTCATATTTGAACAACCAATCTTCAGCTTATATAGTTTTATTTTAGAGTAACTTATGTTTCAAGTTATACAATTAACAACTTTATTTTACAATCATATTTGTATGATCAATCCAATCAATCGATTTTATCGATTTCATTCATACTTTAGCTTGAGACAACCTTTTTTTTTTAAGTTTTTTCCCTTTGATTTAGACATTTTTTGCGAGTGTTGGCTTTGTTTTGTGAGCTGAGCTGACAGGCAGTTTCCCGGTTCCCGGATCCCGGATCCCGGATCCTGGGCCTGCTGGCAGGGCTGGCTCATCAGCAATTCTCAATTGCTATTATAATATTTTTTGCCTTTGCTTCTGCCTCCTTGGCCGTGTCTGTGGACCTGCGAGCCCGACAAACACCTGATACAATGCTAAAAGGGCCAAGAGTCATTGCTCACAGTGCTCCTGTGTGCTCTGCTTTTTATCCTGCCCGAAGTCGCTTAATGCGCAGTCCCTGTGCAGTGCCGAAGTTTGTCGAGCTAAAAATTCATCAACTTTGTTGCATAATATTTCAATAAAGATGCCGTAGAGTGAGGCCCTGAGCCAGGAGCAGGAACAGGACCAGGCCGGGGACAGGAACCTGGAACCAGGACCTGTCAGCTAGAAAGGCAAGCAGGCAGGCAGGCAGGCAGGCTGTTGGTGTCATAAAATTAAAGCATACTTTGCAGCGTTGACAGACCGGAGCCAAAATGAGTTAGTTGCAAGCTCTTCGAAATTCGAATAGTGCACTGGGGAGTGTTTTTTTGGGGGGATTGGTAGACGAGGGGGAGGGCCTAGGCTATAGAAAACATATTGTGGAATTCAGGGGGCCTCTTGCGGCCACCTCTCCGCAGCCGGCAAATTGGCTTGTAAATTAAATGAAGCGCACTTTGGTACTCTGCCCGGGCCCTAATAGAATTTTCCATTTGCATTATAAAGCAGTGCCTGTGCAGGCCCCGGAGGCAAAATGGGTGACAAGCGGGCGATCGTTGATTAGGAAAGTTTTTAGCCGAATCTCGGGACTGTACTTTGTGCCCTGTTTTGTTGCAACAAAGGGGAAAGATATTGGCAAATCGAGAATTTCCAGGGACCACCCTCGAGTTTATTGCCGCTATTGTTTTCCGCGGTTTTTTTTTATTTTTTATTTATGGAAATTATCGCAGGCCATGTCCTGCGGGGGGGGGCGGTGAGGGGAAAAAAATGATGCAGGGCCGAGTGGAAGGCTGCTGTATAATTTTGTATAATTTTAATCCAATTAAACTTAATTAACTTGTGTGCAGCTGAACGTAACTGTAAACCAGTCGGCCATTTTGGTCCCTCACCAGCTTTCCCATTTCCACATTTCCTCGGTTTTCCTGTTTTTCCATTTTCCCCCTCCCTCCCGCCAAAAATACAAAAAAAGAAAGAAAACTCCTCCGCTCGGTGGGCCTCGCTTCCGGAGTCGTAATTATTACCACTTACGGCTAAATACTCAAGTTTCCGGCACATTTTTTGCCGCTGCTTGTTGGCGGGAAAGTTGAACGTGGTTTAAGAATATATGGTTACAAACATGCCGGTATATTGTGGATATAGCCGCAGAAATTCCCCTATCATGCAACCGCAGCAGCACCAGCAGCAGCAACAACAAATTTCGGGTAGCAAGAGCGAAAAGTTTTAGCCAAATTCCTGGCGGATAAACTTTTGCTTTAATACCTCTTACCGTTTACCTGTTAGCCGCTCCTTGTTTGCACTGGCTCCCAGACCTGGCTGCTACCACTTTTTGTTTGGCTTTCGCTGTTGGCCACTTTTAGGCGCATCAAATTTATGTTTTGCCTTCAGACCGGGCATAAATCTTTGTTATGTTTCGCTGCTGCCACAAAAGTACAAAGAGCTGCAAAATCTCGCCAGCTTTTTCCGGAACCGCGTAATTATTTTCGTCCTTTTTTTTGCGCGCGCGCGAATCAACTCGTGCTCCCTTTTTTTTCACGCTTTTTTTTCAAGTTTTCAAAAAGTTGGCCAGGCCTGTGATGTGCATTTCATTTGCTGCTTTTAATTAAGGCCCCTTCCGGCCAAGGCAACTTCTGTTTTTGTTGATTTTCTATGCCAACGCATACTGAGCGAAAGAGTTGTCACAAAACATGATATTTCATCTTCTATTCAAATGAAAATGATGGGATTTTCTCGCCGTGGAGGGCTTTCTTTTGGGTTTGCGTATGTTTGCCGCTGAC
Source organism: Drosophila ironensis (assembly GCA_021223825.1). Taxonomy (NCBI): domain Eukaryota; kingdom Metazoa; phylum Arthropoda; class Insecta; order Diptera; family Drosophilidae; genus Drosophila; species Drosophila ironensis. The sequence goes on from JAJJHQ010010246.1 coordinate 843,901, forward strand.
TTTCTAATGAGTTTTAATATTCTGGACGGTATTAGGTGCATAAAATATGACTTGGCGATTAATCAAGGGCTCGGGGACCTTTTGTATCGCTCTTAATCCAAGTTAATCAGGGCGGCCGCCTTGCCCGCTCGCCACTACCTTGTTGCCCCATCAATCAATCAGCGGCAATTGCCTTGACATTAGCCATAAATTACGGAACGGAGCAGGACTTGTGACCCGCAACGTCTCCCTACAGTTCGGCTCCAATCCAATACCATTCCAATACCAATCCAATCCAATCCGATCCGATCCACTCGACTCCAATGAACCGCATAACAAACTGTAAACGGTTTCCGGTGGCCGCCCCTTTTTGAAGTGAACGCTGTCCTGTAAATTAAATAATACCCGGAACAAAGGAGCGAAAAAGAGTGGTGTTAGGGGGGGACAAGGGGCAAAAAGGATATCTAAACTGAATGCCGCAGTATGCCTTTGACGCTGTCAGACGGTGAAATATTTATCGATAACTATTAGCAAGCGATGCATGAAATGCGATAACATTAATTAGCCGGGCCAACGAACCACAAGTGGTGACCCCGATGGCCCGAGTTACGACGCCAACCGCCCATATGCATACAAAATGCGAGTCTGGCTGCGCAAATTTAATTGCCAGCTTTGCCACTAGCCGTAGTAATAATAATAATAATATAAACAATAATAACGATACCGGCCGGCCAAAGGGTCATAACTCATGATGGCGATGGAGATATGAGCCGCAAATAAGGTTGAAATAATGTTAGTTAGGGTGCCAGTGGCATGTAGTATGTAATTATTTGTTGCCTCTGGATTGGAGTCCAAAAATACTCGTATCCTTGTTCCCATTCCCTTTTGTTTTCTTTTTTCTGAGGCGCGTAAAATGAAAGCAAAGGAAATTTAAGAATGTGCGAAGTGCAAAGTGCGAAGTGCGAAGTGCGAGGCATATGCTCGAGTTTTCCGAATGCGAATGAGTGACACAAATACGCGACGACAGATGCCACTTAGAGGAGGCAAAGCAAAGAAGCTTGGCAGGACGAAGGAAGGACGCTAAGACGGCCGGATGCCAAGAGGGCTGGAGAGGCGACGGAGGTGAACAAGAGGACGGCCATGTTGGCAGCCATGTCAACACTTATCTTTATGAGTTTCCGCTTTCTGTAAAGTCATTGACATGTATTTTTTCTTTCTTCTTTTCGCTTTTTGATACCCCGCACTCAAAGGCCCCTTTTGCGGGTCCCTCAGACTGCTTCATTTTGGTTATTATATGGCAAAAAAAAAGCAATGCTCATCTGTTTGAGCAAGAGCTTGGATATCATTTTCGTATGCCCTTTCTGATAAAGAGATTCGAACTTTTAGGTAACCTCAAGTCGAGTGCGTACCTCTGAGAAGTTCAGAGCTTTTTTTTACCGAAAATAAACACAAACATAGGGGCTACAACTCCGCGTGTTTATGGCCTGGTTGTGCGTCTTTGGGCGCAGTTGCGCTTCAGTCGCCTTGTCTATAGTCTATAGTCTATGGCTATGGCTATGGCTATGGCACCCCCTCGAAATCATTGGCATCTCATCTGGCGGAGGCCCGCGTCGCAAATTGCTGAAATCGCAAGTGTGCTTTTAGGCGTTAAATGCTATAAATTACTTTTCGAATGGCATAAATAACAGTAAAGTCATTGAAATTTGCTAGCACACACCAGATGGCGCCACCGAGGGAATAGGGAATAGTCCTTGTCGCCCTGTAATCAGCATATTTTCATGTGTTTGATCCTGCCCAGGGGAGCCACTAAATGATGATTTGCCTTGGGGCGTAGCCTAACCGAAGAACAGGAGCGCCGGGATAAACTTTAATTTCATAGACGAACAACCAACCGATTGGGGTTGTTTTGAGGGGTAGCTTTTTTAAGTGGCAACACCCGCGAAAGTTCCATAAAGCACCTGAAGGGGCCACACCAATTTGGCGCATACGAATGCGAATTGCTGTCACAAAACAGGCGGCAATGACACAAAACTATGAAAGCACAAGGCGAAATAGGAGGAAAAATCGCTTTAAACGCCACTAAACCAAAGGATAACAGCTGCAGCCGAGACTGCTGCTCCGTTTGCCCTTTTATCGCGCCTGACAGGCTCTCACGCTTTTCACTTTTATTATCCTTTATGTGCGATTTCACACCTTCAATTGCACAGGAGGGAGCCTGGCACAGGAGGGAGCCTGGGATGGAGCAGCGGGCAGCAGAGGTACCTTGCCTGCCTGCCACACGTAGCAGCAAATCAAAATCTTGAATTTATTCCACATACGAAGCGCATGAATTTCAAATTACTGTGGGAACACACATCCAAAACACTCACCCAAACACCCACGAGAAATGGAATATACTAAGGACTGACCCCGGTCTCTGCCGTCGCCGTCGCACCGCTCTTTGTTGGAACGTGTGCAACACGTTATGTGGCAGCCACATGCCGCAAGGTGCCTGCCTGCCTCCTAGCCTCGGCTCCCGTCGAGGATAATGACTGCTCTGTGGTCGTGTCTCAACGTTTTTTAAAGCTCCCCTCCCCCCAACCCCAAGCCCAATCCCATTGGCACATCCTATAGATTCAATGGAAGCAAATCGAAAAAAAGGCAAGCTTCAAATGCATTTTGTTGCGCTACCTGAATAAAAATGTATTCAAAAATATCGGTGTAGTGGAGAGCAGTGTAAAGCCATTCACCAGCTCGTGATTAGATGCTTCCAGTAGCCCAAGTCAGGTATTCCCTACCTTCCGAAATATTCCCATTATTGAGCTCGACAGCCAAGTCTTTAGAATTTTGTTTCAAGTCGAGGAAATTGCCGATTACAAAACGAGTGAAGTCTCAAATTGAAGTGACGATGGTCGTAACCTTGTTGCAAAGCATTCCAATGGATGGGCCAGTATAATTTTCTCGACTTTCCAAGGGGAAAACCCGACTGCTCTACATTTTTGCACCTCTGTATGCCGCCACATGAGGCAAGGCAAGCAAGGGCGGGGGTAGAAAAACAAATGCAGGGAAAGGATAAAAACAAGAAAAAATGGAAGCTGGAGAAAGGCGACTCATTTGAAATTCATGCGGCCACTCACTGGGTGCATAAAGCAATCAAATCAACCACAAAACACCAACTTCCACACACATTTTCCCGCCCTGCTGCCGCCCTGCGCTTGGGAATTTTTCCTCTGGATTTTTCCAGCTTCCTGCCTTTTCTTTCGTGGCATTTCTTTCGGTTTCATACACGTTTCACTCGTGTAAATAATAAATAAGCTAAGCAGACTTTTGTGGCGTGCAAAACGTTTCATTCGCCTCCATCCCTTGTCCTGGGTATTGCTCTGGCTGAGGGGACGCAAAGCAAAAAGGTGTAAGGTGTAAGGTGGCAGGACTATCGATTCCAAATCTCAACCGAAAGTCAAAGAACGAGAAGCCTAAACAAAAGCGAAAGTTTGCCACTTGCCACTTGCCTCGCAACCCTTTCTCCAACTGCTACTCCTTTCTGCTTCTCTCCGCTGCTTGCCTCTCCGCCCATGATTTATGCATGACCCCCAAGAGGTCGAGCCGGAAAAAGCTGCTCCAGATTTGCATGCGAATTGTCCAAGTTGGATTCATTGGCTTTGGGGCAGATTTGGAACTGGGTTTACCAGTAAATACATTGTCGTCCCAATTGTGCCGGGGCCTTTGCGGGTATTTGTCTGCCTCACCAAAAATGGCTTACTAGATTCCAGCGTAATTGCTCCGCCTTCGACTCTTTGAGATTTGTGTGTGTTTTTACATCCGATTCTAAAAAGAACCGGGTATATTGACTTTGAACGAAAGTATGTAACCGGGAGAAGGACCGCCAAGTCGCTATGGCCATGTCTGTCTGTCCGTCTGTCCGTATGAACGCCAGGATCTTGGAGGTTATAATAGATAGTCAAAAATTAATTGCATTTTCTGATCAGCTCATGATTGAGACACTCAACATTAATCGTTATTACCCGGTTCCTAAACAAACGAAAGTATGTAACAGGGAGAAGGCCAGACGAGTCGCTATAGCCATGTCTGTCTGTCCGTCTAACCGTATGAACGCCTAGATCTCGTAGGTTATAATAGATAGAGCAAAAATAAATGCATATACTGGTAATACCAGTTCAGCACAAGTTTGAGACACTCAACTATAATCCTTCTTACTTGTTCCACGGAGATCCAAAATGTCAAATGCCTCGTAATCCTGATGGTTCGCTCCAAAGCACCTCTGGAGCCACTCCTTTGCAGTTCTTTGTGCAGTTGCAGTCCCAATTAGCGAATTCAATGGATGACAGCTGCACAAAAAAGGAACCAAATTATGCTGCCCCGAACTTCACGCCGATGCACTCGATGCCTTTGTCTGTGTCAAATCAATTAGCAAGTGCAATTAATGAAGCGCAATGCACGAAAGTAAACCCACCGCCCAGTCCGCATAAAGAATTTTCCCCCAACGGGAGCTGGGAAAATCACAGAGCAAAAGAAGCGAAGGGATTTCTGCTTTGGTCAGCTCGCGCGGGGAAAAGCCGGGAAAAGCGGGGAAAAGCGCATGCAACCAGCCAGCATACAGCAATTTGTCTTTTCCATTAATTATTTAGACACTGCACAGCAGAATAATGACGATGGCAGGGCCGGGGGAGCGGGTGGCATGCAGATCCGGGGCCAAAAGTGGGTGGCAGCTTCCCAGGGAGTTCGACTCCTTTGGCTCCTTTGGCTCCTCGGCTATTGGCAGTTAATTAATTGAATTCTGTTCAGTAACGTGTTGCAAGTTGCAACTGAGTGCAATTGCAGCAAAACTTTTCCCCCATCGTACTGGCGTTTTCTTTCTCTGAAGCAGCAGTAACAAGTTTGGCGCATAAAGTCATTAAAGTTTTCCGATTCGATTTGGCGTCTTAGCCAATTTGATCCGTTTGCCACTTTTTGGCTTCCCGCCGCTGGCAACTTTCTAATCCAAAGGGATGGAGCATTGAGTTTAATTGGGAGAAAAGTTGCCACAGTCCACGGAATGCGTGAAACTGAAACGGTTTGTATGGCATTATTTATGATGGCACCGATTAGTGGAAAGTGGCAAAGCTCAGCACAAAACATGCGGGATGCTTCGGTGAAAATGCCAAGTTCGCGGAAATTTCCCTCCCATCTGGGAGGCCTCTATCAGTCTTATCAACGAAAAAACAGGAACCTGCTGTTAGCCACCTTTGGGGATTCTTAAATCTTTAAAATTGCGGCGAAACTCTCGGTGGGATTTCGCTTTATTTTGCGGAATCAGGCAGAGAACTCGCTTGAATTGTTCATTTCAGTGCTGTAAGCCGGGTCAAATTAAGTTTGAGTTATTTTATGATTGCGTTAGAGGGACTGCGGGCAGGAGAGAGGGGCTGCCGGGGAGTTAACAACAATACGTGGCACTGTCACTGCGACTCAACTGCCAGCGCTGCTCCCTGTGCTCCATTAATTTAGCAGCGCAAAACCCGCGCACACACTTCGTCTTCATCCCCAACTGGATGCCCCTTTCAGTGCGTCTGCCACGCCCCCTTGATTGGTCACGTGCCTTGCACGGGTCCTCCGCCCAAACGCGTACCCAAACCCGTAACCAGGCCATCGGCAGTACCATTCCCTTTCCGGCATTTGGCTTCAATTCGTTGTGATTGCTTTGTATCGATTACAAAATGCATTACAACAATTGCCACATGATAAATAACCCCGAGTACATGGTTGGGGCGTTTTGGGTTTCCAAGGGGGGCGGTGGGTGGTATGGGTCTGTGGTTGCGGTGGGCGTGGCTGCACTTGAAACGAATGCGTACGATCCGATGCGTAACTAGCTCTTAATCTAAAGTCAATCATTGTCTTAAAGAGATGTACAAACCTTTTGCCTTAAGAGATCCTAGGGGGTCCTAGACGCGGCTTTGGCCACACTCAACGTGCCACAGTGTGACCCTGTGCCATTGCAAAACTCTCGGTAGCGAAACCCCTTAAAAAATGGGGGGACAATTAAAAAAAAGTTGACCCATTCCTGACCATACTTGGGCAATTATTGAACGATTTGTATACATTTGCTGGGAATTGAGTTACCTTCCTTCAAGCACACGCACCGCCGGCGGGCCCATGTGTGTTTATTTATGCATTTCACTTGCTTATGCTATTATAACTCATTTTTCTCCGAGAAAAGCAACCAGGCAGGGGGACAGGCAGGCGGCGGGGGGGGGAAAATGATTATTGATATATTATATACACCGTGGCACAACCCTCCGGCTGCGTAAATAGAAAGTTGGCCCAAAGGCCCGGGGGAGGATTGCAGCTCATGGCATTTGTCGCAACGTGCGAAAACTTTTCCAGAAGCAGTCGTCAACCCTCGGCGGCCTTCATACACTTGTTAGCTTCTCAAGTTTATTAAAGTGGCATAAAAGTGTCATTGGCGTCTAATGGCCGGCGATTAGTCGGAACGGGGAGGCTCGGTCCCCCAACTCGTATTCCACTTCCAATGCGAATCCCAAGGCCCCAAATCCCCGGAACGATCCAAACTAAGTTCGCAATGGACCGGCCGGCAACAGCCCACCTCGATTTCACTTCCCAGAATAGTGTAATTGATTGTGAGTGGCACTCTATCCAATTTCGCCTAAAGACTGAAACGGCCTTGTTAGTATTTCACTGCAACGGCAATCATTAGAATTCAAAATAGTTACAGAAGAAATTTGACATCGAAAACCAAAAATCGATGAAGCTAAACTTACAGGCAACCAGCCTGCAGCACTGCCTTTGGTTAAGTTAGTTTCGTTTTATATCGACAGTTTTATACCTTGTACCTTAAGGTACTACTATAAAGTAGAATCAGGAGTATTGATCATCATTAACAGGCGATTCGATCTAGCTATGTCCGTGTGTCTGAGATGATAAGAGCTAGGGATGTAATTTTTTTGCCTTAGATCCTTTATTTGTGTACTGCATTTTCTTTTATTTATTTGTCTATATCTTTGAAATGGTTAGAGCAAGAGATTTACTTGCTTTATGCCTAAAATTGTAATATAAAGTCACGTGCCAAGTTTTATAAAGATTGGACAATAAATATTGAAGATACGGCCAACAAATATGTTCACCGTTTTTTGTAGAGTCATTTCAGGGTTGCAGATTAACGGCGGAGAAAGTATAGTTAGTAATCCAACAGACACAATAAAATGAGTGGTTCGCCACAAGTCAAGTCATTTCAAAAGCTCTGTTTTCGAACTACACAAACTATAAGTACAGTTTTTAGCAAATTAAATATCCATTTCTTTTATGACCAATTGTAATTTCGAGCCATGTGTTTTATAAAGATTGGACATTAAATATTGAAGATACGGCCAAAACATATGTTCCCAGTTTTTTCGAATTGTCAATACACGATTTTTTCAGCTAAGCGGCGGCGAAAGTACAGTTGGTAATGCAACAGACAACAAAATGAGTGGTTTTTCGCAAGTACAGTCATATCAAAAGCATAGTTTTCAAGCCACACAACCTCAAAAAACAGTTTTTGACAAATTAAAAAGCCATTTCGTTTGTGAATAATTTTAAAACATTTCCCATGTTGAATCCTACCCCTTACTATTTTCACATTTTGTAATCCCATATTAAATTAAATTGAATTGATTACGAAATGGTTTCAATATGGATTTTCTTATATTATTTTTTATTTTTTGTCTCGACTGGCTATACTATACTGTTGTGGTCATCACTTAGACAAGTAGCACATTTCATGGGTTGAGCAGAAGAGCAGGGGGAGGAAAACTTATTGAAAAGTCATAAAAAAGCATAAAATACATAAAAGCTGAACGGCTGAAAAGCCATAAACTGGAAGAGCATCGAAATTGTTTTCGCCATCGGGGCCGCCACCCTTTGCCTTGCTCCTTACTTTCTTTTTGTAAATCATTTAACACGCTCTCGATTTTTATTTTAATGACGCCTTGGAAAAGTTCCCTAATGGCTTGGGTCGGAGCACTTTGCCGGGCCATAATGGATGTCAAGGCGGGCATCTATGGAAGCCGGGGGCGCCTTAAGCCATATCGCCATATCCTTCTGTGCAAATTTATTCTGAGGCGTTCGGGACCTGCATCCTGAATCCTGAATCTTGGCAGCCAGGCAGGCAGGCAGGAGTGTGCTAATGATCATCATGAATATTCCGGAGTTTGTTTGTTTGTTTGCTCGCCGGTTTGCTCAGTCAAAATGTTAATATGCCGAGCCAAAACTAAACGCAACTAAGCCCTCCAGCGCTTTCGTAGGCATCCTGGGAACAGGAACAGGAACAGGCCCGGGGACTCTATGCTAAATATTTGATTAACTTCACAGTGACTCCTGTGTGTGCCGGCGTGGAGTCAACTTAATTAAAGTTAAACAAGCAGCTAATCAAATTTTTATTACACAGTCTTTGCTGCAGGAATCCTTTGCCCTGCTCCTCATGTCCTTGTATCCTAAATGTGGCGTAATTTCATTTTAAAAATGCATAGTTTGCCCCGCGCCAGTGGCTTGTGTCTTTCTTTTTGAATTCGCTAGCTTTTTTTTATGAATTTCTGTTGCATATGCTCGTACAAGATACCGCATAAAAGGAAAAATCATAACACGAAAAGTTGTGATTAAATCTGTGATTTATTGATAGGAAACCCAGGTGGTACATTTACAGGATTAACTAAAATCCAAATAAAAAGACATCAGGTTTCTATTGATTCGGGCTGCTCGGTGCATCGCCTTTAATCGATGACCGAGGAGTGGGTGGCCAGGATCTGGTCGCTGGAAACGGATCCGTTAAACCACCAAGAGGTCCACTTGGTGGGCCCAATCTGCTCATCGTACTCCTCCATGTCGTAGAGCTCCTCCTCGCAGGCCCAGGAGCTCAGGGTGCTAGAGGTGTGGATGCGATGCGGCAGGGCCATCATGCTGGGGCTCATGCTCGGCAGCGAGGGCTGCGATATGGCCATGCGGGGGTCCGGTCGAAGCCACTCCTGCAGTTGGGTGTCCGACGAGAGGCCATTGGGGGATTTCTCTTGCAGCTTATAGACGCGCTTGGGCTTCGGTTTGGGGGACGAGCACCCACAACATCCAAAAGAAAGCAAGAGACACATGATCCACAAGGGTTGAACAGCTAAACAGCGAAATAGGTACAGTTAGTACAGTTAAAATGAGTGGTTTTGCACAAGTACAGTCATATCAAAAGCACAAAAGTACAGTTTTTGGCAAATTAAAAAGCCCAGTATCGAAATTTTCGCACTTTTTCTCTTGTAAATCACAAAAAAGTTTTCATCTGCACTTCTATTTCAAGCAATCCCAATTTAATTTGACTTTTTAATTGCCAAATCGATAATGCGATGGCACTTTGTCACACTTGAAACAGCAGGCAGGTTGTCGGTACAATCGTCACCTGGCTATTCCCGATTATTATTTATTTCGATTTATAGTACCCACGACTTCCGGCAGGGAACCTCGAACTGAGTTGCTGCACCCCGAGGCCGTTTGCTTTTATAGCTGCCGCCTGGCGATTCGCACCCGCTCAGTGCCATCGGCTCCCCCCGACGTCTCAGTTTCCCTACGCCCCTGGCGGTCGCAAATGATTGCTGCAGTGCAGGTACAGTTGGGTTCCCAGAAAATGAAGCCACCGCTGGACACCGCTGGACACCGCTAGTCACTGCCCATTATGCAAAATGATGTCACTTATGTTGATCTGACAAAAACGCTACCCTTGCGGATGTGCATAGATGTGCATAACATACATATATTATCGACTGGCGTTTGCAATTAGGGGAGCTACTACTACCTATTGTATTACCAATTTGCGCATGCAAATCAGAAGCAGAGCAAAATCATTTGACACCCATTTGGTCCAGCTTTCCGATCATAGTTGTTGTTGGCAACAGAAGCCCGGAGCTTATGTAGAGATTTCGCTGCTGTTGGAGGATGAGGGTGTTGCATCTGCCGCCGGGGAAGTGGATGTGGAAGTGGAAGTGGAAGTGGAGGTGCCCTGCATTTTGGGCGGCGCATGGACTTCGGCTTGAACGCAAAGCTGCTCCATAAAGGCCGGGGAGTGTGAGCCCCGGCGCTGGCAGCGGGGATACCCGGGAACCTGGAGGCTCCTTCGCAGTCCCAGCGGCTCCATTACGATGGATCTCGGGGCTTCCACAAGAGGATTTGCCGTGGCCGGGCCCAGCTGGACGCAGGCGACAAAAGGCTGCTGTTCATCGTTGCTGCCGCGACGGCAAAGTATCAGCGGCAACAAGCTCTCAAGGCAGTGCATCGCGTGGAGTGGCTGCTCTGTCTCCTGGCCGGGCGTCTTATAAGCCCTCTGAAACAATTGCCAGCTGCTGTTTGCTTATCACACTTGGACCACATTGGGTCGGATCGGAGATGGCACCACCATCAGAGCCAGCCTGACCGGGCTGGTACGCGTTTGTTTTCAACTTCAGTTTCAATTAGCATTGCATACTATGGCCAGGCGACGACCCCCCTTCTCAAAACTTTTGCACTAATGAGTTTTGTAATTATCCAAAAGTTGAGGATGAAAATTAATACAAAAGCTACGGCAGGGGATCTCATTTAACATTTATACTTTTGAAATGATTTACGCACAAGGGAGATTCTGTAATTCTGTAATTCAAAAGCAATAATAGGCAGCGAAAAGTTTGTGTTAATGAGAAACAAGCCTGGTAAATTCAATTTAAATTGCCTATCAAGATGCCACATTAAAATATAATTTTGCAACAAAAAATGATAAAATATCTATACCCATTTATAAGCCTTAAAAACAGTAGGTATAGGGTATCCTGTGAGTCCCAAACCTGCGGTTTTGCCCGCAAAAATATCAATGTCATTTGCAGGCCCTTGGCCGAAATTTCGAGGGTTGCTGTTGCCCGGGAAATTGCAGTGAAAAAGCCAGGGAAAATGGGAAAATGGCAGAGCGACTTTGTTACTTGTGTAATGCTAGATATGTCGTGTCTGTTCTGGGTTTTGGTTTTGGGTTCGGCGCTTTGGGCATTGGATTCGCCGGGGCTTCCTGGGATTCCAGCTCGCCCTCCCAAAATTTAGCTCGCTTTTCGTTTTGGGCACCGCATCATTGCGGTTTTAGAACTGAATTTTTCGTTATTCCCAAAGCGAGTGTTTGTTTATGTCTTTGCGTCTGTGTTTTCCTGGATTTCTACTGGGAACCGAAACGCAATGGGAAACTCTATGCATGCTCTACGAGTGCTCGTATTTCTAAGTAATTGTTTGTTGCCCGCGCTTGTTGATTATCCGAGTGCCATTCAGTGCCAGCGATTCGAATGGCTTTTCATGAATCGGTCTATTGCAATATAAACTGTTATCAATTAGCTTTAATAATAATTTACTCAACAGCGACAATTCCCATTCAAGGCCCAGTGCTTTGCCTTTTGCGAAGTACAACAGGAATCAAATATACAATGTTTATACCGTATTGCTTAGGGTACAAATGGTGTATATATTTGTGCAAATGTATATAACAGGGAGAAGCGTTTCCGACCCTATAAATGATATATTTTCATGGCCGATGTAACCAGGTCCGTCTGTATGAACAAACACGTCGTTCCCCAAGATGGTAGAAGCTAGAGACATAATTCTTTTTGTTTCAGGTGAATTTAGTATATATGCAGAATATGGTAGTTTTGAATGCTCGTCACGCCCCCTTTCCGCCTTTAAAATTTTCAAAAATTGTTGAACCAAGAGATAAGAGCCAAAAAATGTAATATCTAGCCATGTACCAAGTTTTACAAATATCGGAGAATAAATAATAAAGATATGGTCAACCGTGGGTAAACTAATTGATATTTCGTTTCCCAAAAAACACGATTACAGAGTTTCTTTATGTTTTCATAGATTTTAAAGGGCAAAAACTATATGTTTTAGATTGCAACTGAACGGAAACCTGGAAGAGTATACATTTGTTGGGAAGAGTATCCTTTGGCCGCCTAGCCAGCGCTTTTCCGAGCTCTAACTTGTTTATATTGCGTATTTTTTCACGTTTGGGTGTGTATGGGTGTGTATTTTGCTTTTGGTCCCGTGACAAGCCGGGCGCATAACCGCAAAACAGACGCATGGAATAGTGAGTGGAAAAGTGGAAATGGGGTTGGTGGGGTGGTGGGTGGTAGAGTGGGTGGGTGTTTGTTGTACCAACCAACGCCTCATACGCAGCTCCATTTTCAATTTGTTGAGCATACTTTTCGGTGACGTCTCCGTCCGTTTCTATGCCAATCTGCGTCTCGCATTCGCCCGCTTCAATCTCCTTTTTTATGCGCCACATTTTCCCCCGTCCACCCGTCCGCGGGTGGCACCCCTTGCCACCGACTGGGCGCCCACTGGCTTTGGATGCTTCTGTATTTTGCTTTTGTGGTCATGCCCACTTGATGCGTATTTAATTAACGTTAATTGAAATTGATTTATGTATGCAGCATGCGTACTGGCCGCCCATCCTGCCGCGCCACCCTTCCCCCCCTTAAAAATATGCTGCGTGAAATTTGTGGCAAGTATTTTTCGGTTCGCTTCGTTTCGCAGTGCTTTCCTCTGCTTTGCTTTGGTTTGGTTTTGCTGGGCTGGGCTGGGTTGGCTTTTTCGGGGGTTGTTGGCCAGCGCAATTGACAAATTTTCGGCATATTGGAGCATGAAAATTTTTGCGTTTTTGGGTTCATTAAATTGATTAAACAAAATGCAAACAGAAGTTTTCCGGATTGTTAATGGGCAAGGGAAATGGGAGAAGAGAAAGCGCGAGAAATGGAAAAAGGAAATGAAAGAGGCATTCCAATTATAATTGCGAGGATAAATTTATTTGGATTTTTGGTAGCAATTATACATTTCAAAGGAAAATTCGCATTCTGTTTTACATTTTTATTAAGAAAACTTATAATTTAATGACAGTTTTGTAGCTGGTTCTTAAAAAGAACAAGGATAGTTCTTCCGACCCCACAAATTATTCTTGATCAACATCAAGAGGCGTATTGATCTAGCCATGTCCATTTGTCCGTCTGTCCGTATAAACGTCTAGGTTTTGAAGAGTATAATAGTTAGAGAAAAAGTAATTGCATATTCAAAATTCGGCGATTCCAATTCAGCACAAGTTTGTTTTAAAAAGCAGCTACCACTCCCCGGACCCTCGCAAACCCCGAAATTCTGTGGCGTCCATAAATTTAACTCTAGAGGTACCAAATTCAGGGGTTACATTGGTGGAGCCAGTATCTATCTGTGTTGGATACTGGTATATTTCATTCAAATCCGCAATATTTATCCGTGTTCTAACAACCAATTGGAATAATCAGTTTGTAAACGTTCTTGCTTGTTAATTTCTGGTGCTTTAAGTTTGATTTTGGGGAAATCCCAAGTAGTTTATGTGTCAGCAACAATTTATTGAGGTTTTTGTAATTATTAAAACATTTTCCGATGCCTTGCAAATTGCACATCTTTCGCTTTTTCTGTATATCCGTGAAAACTACACAGGCAGCGTGTTTGCACCATTTCCACGTCATTAATTTCCGCTTTTCCGCCGAACCGGGGGTAGGATGCCAGGGGATGGGGATGCCTGGCACAGCTTTTATGTTGATTTAATTAGAGGAGAGATTTTGGTTAGGTGCGAGCTGTGGAAATCGAAAATATTGTGGGCTGGCAAGGGGGCCGAGGGGGGGCTGAGGGGGCGGCCTGCAATCAGCCAAACAGCAAACAAAGAACAATAACAATAAAGCAAAAGAAAATAACGAAAATTCATCTTAAACAGGCGGCAAGGGAGCAGCAGGCCGCCCGCACTTCGGAGATCGTAAATTAGAAATGGCATTTTATGCGTGTGCAAATAAAAATTCTGTGTGCGCCAGGCGATATACAAAAGTATATACATATATATAAATATACGAGTATACCATACATATGGGTATGCCATATATACGTATATATTGGCAGGCCTGGGGCCTGCATAAAAAGTTTCATTTTGCCATTCGCAGGGCCTGTCATAAAATTACTCATACGACTTGTTAACCGTTTCACCAGCTCACAAAGATACACCATTGATTTTTCCCCCCCTGCTTTTCCATCTCTTTTCAGGTGAGTTTTCGTTGCCAGTCTCGTTTTCTGGCCTCCATTTCAGCGAATGGATGGATGGTTGGATGGATGGATGGATGGGCTTCCTTGGAAATGCGAGCCGAGGCGAATGGGATTGGATTCTATTGATGGGAAGCGGGCGAAATGAGAAGGTCTCTGCTTTCCCGGCCTTAAATGTTCGCTTTGATTCAATGGCAGTGTAAACAAATGAGATTCTTTTTCCCTGAAAAACTTCAACTCGCTCGAGCGAAAGCGCTGCACTGGGCGCAAAGTTTAGCCCTCAAATTGCTGCGGTAATGTATGTTTTGTCAGGGTTTGTAATACATTTTTCCCAGTGCCCCGTTGCGGGGTTTGTTGTGCCAGTCAACCCCCCACCCCCCTCAAAGGCCAAAGTAACAACAAAGGAATTTTCCTAATTATGCGTTCACCTGCACGTACCAAAAAAGGGGGAGGGAACAGGGCAAAGGCTGGGGCAGGGGGCAGGGGGCAGGAAAACTCCAAACTCCCCCGCAGAAAGTCAAAGCCAAATGGACCATGAAAACAAAAATCGCACAAACAATTTTGGAAAACTGTGCATGCAAAAATAAAGGAAAACAAATGGTTGGTTGCCGGGTATGGTGTAGAGGTCGAGTTAATTCTCCATGTTCAACTTTCTGTGATTAACAATTACAAAAACCAGCTGAAAATTCCAACAGATCCCGGTTCTTAGCCGCATTCCAGGCGCCCGCTACGTGAGTTTTTGCCATAAGCAATTTGGCTAATTCGCCGGCAAAAGGGCCAAAACGACTACGCCCTCCACGAAGGCAAAACAAGCCAAGCGGAAGCTGGGCAAAACAAAAGCTCGGCCGTGATGGGAGAGCGGGAAAAAGGATAAATAATTAGGAAAAACCCAAGGCAGGGCGGATACCAAATTTCACAAATTTAATTCGACGATTAGTGCGATTTTTAAACCAACCAAGGGCGCAGCAGCTAAATCACAGCTGCAACACACCGGGGGGAGGGAGTCCTGCAGGAGCAGGAAGTGCATGAAAATAACAATAAATGTAATACAGTGCGCTGGGGCAGGGAGTGGATGCGCGCAGTAATAATAGTAATAGTAATGACAATAATAATAATAATCTGGCCAAGGATGCTCTCCAGCCAGAACGGGGAACGGGTACGGGCAAGGGTAAGGGAACTTTCTTCTGGAGCGAAAAGCGAAGCGAACTTTGCCGGACAGGTCGCCCCAATAACTGTTTCTTTTTATGGCCACAACAAAGCTTGCACGCGGCAAGGATCAAACAGGATGGGCAACAGAGCAGTGTGCTGGGTGCTGGGTGCTGGGAAATGAAATTTGCCTCGACTGCCATTGTGTCTTTTCCCACACCCCGCCACCTTATTCTCTTTAGCAGAAAAATGCATTTGATTGAATTTTGAATAGCCAACGAAGGAGACAAAACTGCGGTTGCTCCTCCTTCACCCGAAGGACTCCTCTCCAGCTTAGCCCAATGGCTGTTGTTGGCACGTAGCCTTCAAGTTCGATGTGGGAATGGCAATGTGAAAGTAAACTGAAATTTAATTAACTAAGTGAAAAAATAAATCCCCCTTGAGTTTAGACAAGACAAATGCGCTTGTCCTTAATATCAATTACAACCCTCGGCCAAGTTTTATTTGCCTTCGATTATCGAATCTTACCGGGGGGTCCTCTCCTTCCCCTCGAAAAATACTCGATTTTCAAGATTCGTTTTCTCGAATATACTTAAGTTAAACGTTTCGAAACTTTTATGGTAGTTTAATGCAACATATTTGTATATATTTACTAAGAAAGACGCGTTGTAAGTATTGATACCCTTATTGAGTGTCTCGTTGCGTCTTTATTACAAAAATTGAAATACGAAAAATATGCTCCTTCAGCAAAAGGACTCCTCTTCAGATTTATTTTTTTCAAAAAACCTTTCGTGTTATATGGTAGAAAATTGAATTATCTTTAAGATGGGCCTTTGCTGGATAAAATCGGTTATGTATTGCCTTAGTTATCGTGTTTACAAAATGGAAAAAAGCGTGTAAAGTTATAGGTCACCCCAACACATCACCCGACCTGTCCATTTCAAAGACCTACAACTTCGTCAATACTGCACATATCGTCTTGAAATTTTGAGGGAATATTCTTGAATAGTTAAACAATTAGATAGGAGGTAACACCCTCAAGGGAATACTTGTTTACAAGAATGAAATGCCCTAATCGGGTTGATTCAAATCACAGATTATTGCACTCTTTTTGTTTGTGAAAACACAATTAGCCCCCCAAGTTTAGGGCTGATAATTCTGCGAAATTGCCCCAATAAATGCTGGCCTCAGAAACAGGGACAGGAGTTCGGGCGCGATAAGGACACCCAACCCTAGGACACCGCCCCGTTTCCTTTCCCATTTTGAATATCCGTTTCAATGCCCGCCCACCCGGCCGGCCCCCTTTTTTGTGGATTTATCTGTTGGCTGTCTATGGAAATCGTTGGTTTATTCACCGCCGGCAATCACGCGCCATGCAGCCACGCCTTGGTCCAATTCCAGGACCCCGGCCACGGCCACGGCCACGCCCACAGCCCCAAGCCCCCGGCACTGGATTGAGCGCTATCTCATAATTGCGTAGGCGAGTTTAGTACTCATTAAAAGCGTTAATCGTTTGGCTGCCTTTGTCGATACTCCTCTTTGTCTGCCAGCAGAGGCGGCGTAGTCGAGCAGGAGAGGGGGGCGGGGCGGTATAATTGAAAGGAGAACAAAAGCACATTTCCACGCTGCTGAGCAATGATTTTTCCCGCACACCCCCTGGGCGGGCCTGCACGCCGCCACTGGCTACCTTTTGTTCCTGCAGTTGAAACACTTCACTTTTAATTCAGTGACAGCCAAAGGGGGGCGGGACGGTGCGCAAAACCGATTTGCATAAATTTCCAACAATGATAGCCGGATCCGTACTTGGATCTGTATCTCTGTTCGTGCCCCTCCGTGTCCGTGTCCCTGTCCGTATCCCTGTCTGTCGGTCTGTCCGCTGTCCGTAGCCCTGTCCGTCGGTCTGTCCGCGTCTGTGCCGGCTGCCTGCTCGTAATTTGAAAAGTGTGATGGAACGCTGTCATCGCTCTGGGCGAAAAAAGCGAGAAATACACTTAATTAAAATTTTTATTACACAAATTTTGCTTTTGTGTCGATAATTTTATGCTTATCATCCGGGGGAGAGCTCCTCCTAATTTGCAACATCAGCGTTTCCCCCCACCTGGCCAGGTGTTTGTTGCATGAAACGTATACAGGGCGCCCACCCACGAATTCTTTTCTTGTCCTTCCCCCCCCTCAAATGCCTTGAGGCAAACGCATAAAAACGGAAATTAAAAAGGAAGCCAACGCAGCAGAGTTTTCCCCTGGCTCCTACTCCGAAGTCCCGACCAGGTCTTTTGCTTTTCCGTTTTTCCACTTTTCACTGCGCATCGCCGCGGTCCGTTCGGAAGTTTCAGCTTAATATGCAGGAAATTTCATTAAAGTTGATACCCATACCCCTCCCTTTGCCGCTGCCGCTGCCGCTGCCGTTTTACTTTGTCACTTGATAGTTGGTCCTCATCAATCTCGTCAATATTTCAGACTCAGTCTCGGTTTTCCCAAAGACCTTAATCAGCGTTTCTTGGCAACGCCGGCTGCGTCCGGTGATTACGCAATGCATCAACTTGATCTGCCGTCCAGGCCAGTGACGGATGGCCATTTTCAATAAACTTTAAGCATATTCCATAACCTTAAACACCATGCTGTTTGCGAGGGCTATTCCCCGTCTTTTCAACTCTAAAATGAGTGTCTATCTTACGAGTATGTTGCCGCAAAACTAATTGTAGTGCCTGGCTCTCACCTTGAGCAGTTGTTTGCCAATTTCCATGCAAGCCCCAAACCGCAACCAAAACTAATGAGCCCATCACAGTTAAAATCCAAAATCGAGAGCAACAATTGCAGGCACTGCGAGTTGCCGCCCTCCCGGCACCTGTCCTGCAATCAATTTAACAGCCATGTGGGTCTCGGGCTGCTGGAGAGCCCGGGCACTTGGCCAGCCGGATCAGGAGCCGGTGCAGGGCCGGCCAAATGAGTTTCAATCATGGAAACGACACAATAACCACCCAACCCAAAAACCAGAAGAGCTCAGGCCAGGCCAGACCAGACTGGGCTGGGCCAGGATAGCTACTCCCTTTTGCCTTGGCCGGGCTGGCGGGCTGGCGGGCTGGCAGGCGTGAGCCATAAAAAATTTAAGCAATGCGGCATTTTACACCTTCGCCGGGATAAGAAGAAGGAGTCCTGTGTAGGTGGAAGCTGAAGCCATCAGGATGGCAATCAAAAGCAATGATTGTTGCTCATAAAACGAAACGGTTATGTTTATCTGGCTTGTGCCCAGAAGCGGATATACCGTTCCTATATATATATATATATATACATATATATGCCGGGGCAGGGGAAGTTGGCTAATGGAATGCGATGGCAGCGCAACTCTCGGCGAGCCTTTGCCTAAGTAAAAGAAATGAGAGCGCGAAGTAAATATTTAATGACGGAGCGCCCCCTTCGTGCTGCCCATCTCTTTCTGGCATCGCTTTCTGTCCCAGTCACACCCGCGAGGCTAATGGACATGCCACGCCCACGGGGCATACCGCCCATCGGGGGCGGGAAAACGATTCTGTTGTGCTTACTTTTTGAACAAGTGCAAATGTTTTTCATGACTTTTCATTTTATTTAATTTCACTTTTATTATGATTATATTTTCAGCCGCTTTTCTGCTGTCCTGTCTCGTCCTGCCTGTTCCTCTCCTCTCTGGCATTTTGTATTTGGTTCATTTCGGCTAACGATGAAATGACTTAATAAAAAAGTCGTTTCGGACTTTTTGGTAATTGTTGCCACGAGTTGGGTGGTTAGCAGAACGGAAATCGAAGTTTGCCGTTGCAGTTGAAATTGGCATTGTGGGGGCTTTTAGCCGTTTGCATTTGGCTGATGGGCATGGTCACACTGTCAGGTACAGTTGCGCCAAAAGTAGTGGCCAGGACAACATTGCAATTTATGGCATTTGAATAGTAATACCATTCGCAGGGAAATTGTTATCCCAAAATTTATTTGGCTTTTTAACATGGTTTTTTTGAATGCCAGGTCACAAGCTAAATTTGCAAATGTGCCCCTTAACTGGCTGTTGGGCATGGTCACACTATCAGGTACAGTTGCCAGGATAGTGACCGGGAAAACTTTGCAATTAATGGGGAAATGAATGCCAGGCATGGTCACTTGCAAAAAGACCAACTCCTTCGTCAAAGTTTGCCAATATTAATGGGGAAATGTGCCTTGGTTGGTTATTATTTTATCGTCCTTTAGGTTGGGTTTAATAGTTGAAAAATATTGCTGTTACAAATTCAAATCAGAAAATCGATTGCTTGGATTTTGACCACTTCAAAAATTGGGCAATGATGATAGTCCTCAAAGGAGTTGCTCCTCAAGTTTTCACCATTTTGTTGCCTCTGCAGATACTCTCCAAAAAGCAGAACAATCCGCTTGAGAATTGTAATCTTTTTGTGCTCCAAAATAGATTCACTTGCCTGATTACCACAGCCACTACCTTTAAAATGAGAAAATAAAGAAACAGAAACAGAAGCAGCAGCATCAGCAGCCGCAGCAGCAGCAGCAGCAGCACAAACAAACAAAAGCAAATGCCATGAAAATTGAAAATGAAACGTAACACGCCGCAATTCAAGAAACAAATGGATGCTGATGGCTGGGAGTTGGATTTGGAGCTGAAGTTGAGGTTGGGGGTCCCGGCGTCGGATGGGATGCTGATGAGGCTGGGGAGCCAGTGCGATTGTGCGATTGTGCGACCGTGGGGCTTCGCCAATGCAATTTCCAGCCAAGGAAAGCACCAAAAAAGCATGCTAGTCGAGCAGAAGAAATAAACGTGCAGACATGTGCCGCGCCAGTAAGCGATAGTCAGTTAGAGCTCTGCCCTGGCTTGGGGGCAAAAAATGCACACAAAAAAAAAGGCGGGAAGGCGGGCTAGGAGAATGCACCTGCGGGGGTGGCCAGGTGCTCCTCGAATCGCCGGTTTAACTTTGGCAAACGCTTGCGCTTACGCAACGCCTTGGTGGACAGCGGGACCGGGAACGGAGCCGGCAACGGAGCCGCCGGGAACGGGGCTGGGTGCGAGACAAATGGCTCCGCCCGGGTGGCAACTGGCTGACAGGTGAGGAACGTGGCCCAAGCTGAAGCTGTAGGTGAAGCGGGAGCTGGAACTAAGGGCGGCAGGGTAAAAGCACTGGGAAATAACACTGAAAGCCTGGGCGAAACACCGCAGAGGGGGTGCAAATTTACATAAAGCAAATGAAGCTGAAATGGAGAAATGCTGCTGGGTGGCTGCCCGACTGGCTGGCACGTGGATCGTAGTCCTGCGGAGTGGCACAGTAGTTTGCATTGCCTTGACCAAAAAGGTAAATACTTCAATTTGCGCAAAATGTTTCCCCACTGAAGTCGTGGGTGTGTGTGTGTTCGGGGTTGAAAAATGTTGGAGAAACACACTTGGCCGGTGCCACAGAAATTCCACCCGCAAGCGTTGCCAAGCTCGGGCCAAAGATACAAAGTGAAATGGGGAAATTGCAAAAGGAAAATTTAAAAAGTTAGCACACACACAAACACACAAGCACACTGCCCGCTGCCCCCTTAATGAAGTTGTCCAGAGAGTCGGGCGGGCAGAGTCCTGGCTGCATCCTTGCAGCGTCCCCTTCACTTGCCAGGCTTGATTTGGTTCCGTTTCGCTTCGAGCCTGTGGTCCATTGGTGTCATGTTTGCTTAGTGTCCAGCCTGCTCTGCCCTGCTCTGCTCTACTCTGCTCGACTCCTTTTATCTTTGCCTGCCACACGTCAAAGCTCATTGACAGGCCATATGTCAGAAATTGATTCGTCCCTGCATCCCCATCCTGGGAGACACCGACCACCAGCCCCAAATTACGAACGACATACAGGAGACGGTGCAACAGAGAAGAGGCCAAAGGCAGGCACTTCCGGCTCGTCCTGGCGATTTGTTTTTCGGCCTCTCAAGTGCATCCGCAATTTGTTTGTTTCGGTGTTTGCGAAAATGCAATTTTCGGCCACTTGAAGGGGTCAACAGGAGTCTCGTTTTAAGGTCCCTGGACTTTTATCTAATGAATGTGTTCGATCGGAATTTGTTTTCGGGAATTCCCCCAGGTTATCCTGGGAAAATTAAAATATGAACATTATGCCTGACTCGCGACTCCCGTTGTCAGGTATTTTTCACCTGGCAAAAGGATTCCCTTTCATGTGGCGCCACCCTAGGGTTTTCTTCTTTTTTTTTCGGCAAGAGCTTTAAGTGAAAATCCTTTCAAATTGTATATTGACAGCTGTCACCGCCCCCCAGCCCCGGCCCCACCACCCTGCTAATGTCAATGGAAATGGAAATGGGAATGGGAGCGGTAACGGTGGGTCGGGGAAAAAAAGGAAAAGGAACCAGAACCAGGAGCTGGAAAAAAGGAAAACAAGGAAAATAATAAGAACCGGGAAAGCCCGGAAGGAGAGCGGGAAGAAAGCGCTTTAATGTATTTTATTTTTGATACTTTTTCGCTCTGTTTTTTTAATTAAAAGAAATTAAAATGTAAATTTCGCCGACGCCAACGCCAACGCCAACGCCACCGTAGTCTTATTAAGAAACAAGTGAGGCCGGGCGCGCGTTGGGGGGCTGCAAAATAAACCAAAATACAAATGTAAACAACAATTAAATGTTCCCTAAGCTAACAATAAACAAGAGCGGGTGGGCACCTTCTGCTTGCCGGGGGGCGTGGCAAGGTATTAGGGCGGCGAACATGCTCGGTGACATCTGTCGGTTTACCATTTGCCACTCGCACAATTGTGGGGGAACATTCCATGTGCTCTGCGATGGCCTGGCAAAAAAGTTGATGATATCGTGGCTGGATGCGAGTGCCTGCGAGTCTGTTTTCTTTAGATTAAACGGGGAGCCACGTCGCGGGCAGATTGGAAACCTTTCCTCCTGCAAACCAACTGTAATTCCCCATCAATAGTCAAACTAAAATGTAGACCTCCAGCACTTCACAGAATTGCAAAGACAGTAACGTTCTTGAACTCATCCAGTGCGGCAATTTGGGTGGTACAGAAAAACTCGAATTAAAGGATTCTGGATACAGGATGGGTGCGGTGTTGCGTGCTTGTTGTTTTTGTGACAATCCAAAGCCTAGTAAAACGCCCGCAGCATCCAAAGTCTTTAGCAATCCATCGGATATCTATTTAGGCGAACCCGAAGCCAAGAAGGGAGCCGAAGGAAGAATCGGGACAGGTCCGTCGCCGTTCGTCTCGCAAATGAGTCTGGACTTTGATCCCTACGACAAGTGCTTTGAACTGAGTTCCACAGTAACATAGAAGAGTGTTCTTGTGCTTTGACTTGTGATTTGGAATAATGTTGATACAATATATACTAAAATACTCCTTCAAAAATTTTGGACAATCCCGTCGAATTGTTTTGTAACTCACACGGGAAGGATCCAATCACACGGGTTTGCAAATTGGTTTTCCCCAAATTGGTTTTCGAACTTTGTGATCATTGTGCCAACTCCATATATGATTTGCGTTTCCGGTCACATCTGCACACAGAACCTGGTCACACGAGCAATTTGTCCGCAACTCTGTCCATTAGTTTAGGTGGGATACATCCACCCTATTCCCGTTCGAAATTTGTGATCTTTGTGGCAAATTGCTTGGTAATTCCGATTTCGATTGCGACTCCGTTGTTGGGCAGGTCACACTCCCACACGAAACCTGGTCACACAGGCAATTTGTCCAGCACTTGGGAGCACGTAGCAAAGCCAGAACAGCGAAGAACAGTACAGCGAGCGGTGAACGTGGCCGCATCACTGCACAAATCCAATCAGGGGCATTATTTCCTCCTTGCGTGTGTTTTTTGGGGGGGGTCCTTAACTTATTTTGTGGTATCATTAACCTTTAAACTTGAGCGAGAAGCGGCAGGAGCAGGAGCAGGAGCAGGAAAGCGGGCAAGCGGGCAAGCGAACTGTGCGCAGAAATTGTAAACTTTTGCACTCGCCAAAGTTTCCTGCAGCCACAAACTTTTTTCGCAGGGCCAACGAGAACGAGATAGCCAAATGCAAAGGTAAAGGGAAGAAAATGTGAAAGGAAAAGGAAAGCCAGGAAAAGCACGGGACCAGATATACACCCAAGTAAAACGTACAATTTTTAACTTTATTTTCGATTTTCGTTTGCCGCAAAAATCGCATTTGCAGCCCCCAAAAACTTAATTTGCGCCAGCCACCAACCAAAGGAAAAACTTTTACCGCGCTTTCCCTAAACTCTGCCACCTCGCGCCGATATTTCTTTTTTAATGCAATCAAGCGGAAATTGATACGTCACCGCCAGCCAGAGCTGCACAAAAGTGTTGCCAAATTGTTGCAAATAAAATTGCTGATATGGAAATTTTATGCGCAACTTTTGCTCGCCTTGGCGCAAACAAAAGTGCGTTTTTTTTAGTTGCAACCTCGGAAACACTGAGTAGTAATTGATGTTATGGGACGCCAGTTCCGGTGCCACACTTGACTGCGTTGTCGATACTTCCGGTCCCGCAAAATCCAGACAAAGCCTCGTCGGCATTTGCACTCTTTCGGCCTCGAATCCCGGCCAGATTAGCCGGTAAAGTCCCGAGATTTTTGGCCATAAAAACTAGCTTATCGGCTCGGTTTTGGCCTGCCTCTCGAAATAGGGAAATGGAGACGGAAGCTGAGAATGATCAAATTAAAGTTTGGCCATCAATGCGGCTTATGGGGGGGGCAGGGCATCAGGTTCAGATGATGAGAAGAAGACACAGGGACTTGGAATCGGATTAGGAGGTGTGGGACGACTCAAAAGAAAAATTCGAAGGAAAAACTATGGCAACCACCCTGGCGGAGGATATGGGAACCGGGGGATAGCAAATGAAAACGCACATCAATTTGAAACTTAATCTGGAAGCACAAATAAGCCGCGCCAAAAGTTAAGGCCCCCGGAGAAGTCTGGACTTCGTTTTGGAGGCCAAAACAAATGGCCGGGGCTTTGGACTAGGCCCTCGCCGGGCCGGGCCGGGCCGGGCCGGCCGCGTGGTTGGTTGCCTCATTGTATGCAAACAATTTACAGCGTAAATGGCCAGCAAAAGAAGATGAAGTGCAGGGCACTGCCGAAAAAAAACATTGGGGGGGATTGGAATGAAAAACTGGGCGGCGTCTCATGCATAAAACTGAAAATGAAATACAAGGCAGGGCAGGGCAGGACAGGGCAGGGCGGGGCGGGGTGTGGCAAGGGCGATCCAAGGGAAAGCGAAAAGGAAAATGAGAGGAAGTCGGGAAAGCTGAAAATGAGAACGGCAACGGCAATGGCTACGGCAAAATGCAGGGGCCCCGGCAAGGATAATTGAAATTCAGCACAGCCACAGGATGTTAACAGGGAATAGGGAGATGCACTGCTGGGGATTCCACCAGGCAAGGTAACGACTTAAAAATTGAAATTGAAATGGCAATGGGAATGGAAATGGAAATGGCAACGCTCCGGCCGGATTTGTTAAGAGCTTAGCCCCCAAAGCCTTTGTGCGCCCAATTAGATGAAATATTGCCAAACGGTCGTTAATTAAGCCCACCACAGCACAACTATTCGATATTTAAATTCTTCAAAAAATTGCTATCAAAGAAATCGGCAGAGTGGCAAGGCCCGAGTGGAGTGGGCTCAAGTTTTTGGCCAAATATTATGGCCAAGAAACGCCAAGGACCTCCGTGAAGAGGTCTCTACGGGTAGAAACTAGAAACCGGCTGGCAGAATGCATTGAACTTTTGAGTGGCCAGAAGCACTCGTCGTCTAACTGCCCACAATTAAGTTAATTAGCGCAAAGAACTCCTTTGTGCTGTATGTTATCGTCCTGCTGATGTTTGTGCAATTAACTTGATTGCGCCAATAAATATGCAGCACTTGGCTGTGATTATTGCGCGGACTCTGCTTTTTTCTCTCCTTTGTATTCGCTTTTTTTTCACCCCTCTTCTCTTCTGGGTTATCCTTCTTTTTCTCTCTCTCGGTCTATGTGTGTGTGCACTAATTGTTATTCCTCGACTGTCTCCTTTGTGTTGTCCTTATCTGAAGCTGCTGGCAGGATAAGCCGCGCATTGGGCCTCGAGTCCTTGAGATGCGCGCTAATAGCTTTGGGATATCTCGCAGGATTCCTCTCCTGCTCGCTGCCAGCCCCGGGGCCCAACCATGACAAATGGCTTTCGAGGGCGCTCAGCCGCATCCTGAGAGGTGTGTTTACTTCAAAACGCCACAGCCACAGCCACATTCCCCATAATTATGTATACTTTTGCCTTTTTTATTGACTCTACAAGCGATTGGTCTAGGATGTTTAGGATGGGGCTTCTTGCATCTCAGGGCACTCGAACGCCATCAGGATGGCAACCATCCATCAGGATGCCTTCAACTAATAGTGGGCGTGACGTGAGCAAAGCTTATTGCCTAACTAGCTGGCAGGGCTGCTCCCTAGCAGTGCTCGTGGCATTGTTAATCTTTGGCCGGGCTCCTAATCCGTGCGTCATGATTGAACGCAGCTGCAAGAGCACGGGGCACGGGGCACGGGGCACGGGCAAGGGCACGGCGTGTATACCTGCCACAGCACCTGATCGGTGATGCCGGCACAAGGTACATAGCACATGATGCGACAACGTCGTCGTCTAATCTGATTGCCCCGGCGCTGTGCTTCCCTCCTGCCAATTTGTGTCAATTTAGATGCTGCTACGGTTTACGGTTTGCTGTTTACGGCTTACAGCTGGGACTGCGAATGGTGCTGGTACTGGGACTGGGAGTGGTACTGGTACTGGTACTGGGTGTGGTACTGAGGCTGGTACTGGGGCTGATGCCTTCGGGAGCCAGCTTAAAGCTGCTAATTAGGAAGTGCAGGTGCATCTGCCAGTGCCCTTGGCATATTATCCCTAATGAGGCAGCAGCAGCAGCAGCAACAGCAAAGGCAGCAGCGGCGGCTCAGGCCCCAAAGGGCGCTTGAATTACTTCGTAAATAAAGCATATGGCATAGCAAAAAAGTGCAAGATTTCACCGCAGATTGTTTACTTAATTGGCCGCAAAGCAGACAAAAAAATTTGCATAAACAAAGCAATGTTTTGACGGAAACCCCTTTGATAGCTTCGTATTCAATTGCTGAAATTTGATAAATTTTAAGGGAAAAACCGAGAATATTCCGTGCCAATCGATGGCGGAGGGGCCACCCCTTTTTCGGGGGGTTTTTCGGGAGGAAAATGTCAAAAGGGCGGGGCGGGGAAATGGGAATGGAAAATGCGAGAATGAGAATGAGAATGCGAATTGGGGGCAGCCGCAGGGGAGAGCACCTGGCCGTGGTGCATGTGTGTTTGCGGCAAGTTAATGACACACCTTAACCCATGTTAACCTACTTTTTCGTGTTGTGGTTATTCTTGTCGTGCTTGTTGTTCTTTCCACTTGACCTAAAGCCAAAAAAAAACATATACAAAATTATACAAAAAGTGGTAAAAGGGGAGGGAGGGGCCAAAGTGGTGGCCGTGGTGCGTTTTTCCTCTTTTTTTTTGCGGTGAGGACTGGCCTTCGTGCAATTGACATGAATTTGGCAAAGGCAGTGGTACGTAGGTGGCCCACTTTCCACTTTCCCCCAACACTCCAAACTTTTCCGCTCATCTTGTGCGTCCTCCTCACACGCATTATCCTTTGAGAGTTCAGCCAGAGTTCAGTTTGTTTTATTTTTTCCAGCTTAATGCCTGGCAATTAATATAAAGCTCCATTAGGACACTGAAAGAGGGTAGAGGGCAGAGGCAACTATCTCTTAATTATGCAGAATGTAAGGCAGTTAGGGCAATAAATTCAAGTCAAGCAAAAACCTAGGAGAGAGCGTATCCTTTGGCCAAGCTGAAAGTTCAATTATCAGCAAACAGATGAAGTTGCCAGAAGAAATGAGTAATGTCCTTGCTCGGTTTTTTGCTTGTCAAAAATATCAGACAAACTGAATATTAATAAAGGAGATGTAAAATGTGTGAAACGAGGTATGACATATCTCCGAGGAAACCTGTGGAGGTCGTCAAGCGATGGCCTTCATTTGTCTTCCACGGCTGCCTGCCTTGGATTCTTCTCCCGCTG
Source organism: Drosophila ironensis (assembly GCA_021223825.1). Lineage (NCBI taxonomy): Eukaryota > Metazoa > Arthropoda > Insecta > Diptera > Drosophilidae > Drosophila > Drosophila ironensis. The sequence goes on from JAJJHQ010010246.1 coordinate 871,140, forward strand.
CTCCTGATTCTTCTGCTGCTGCTGCTCCTGATGCTGCTGCTGCTACTGCTGCTGCTGCAGCTTCTCCGGATTGTTAAGCATAATTAAAATCACAGAAATGAGATGGTGTTGAGTGAGTGAGCGAGTGCGATTAAGAGATTGCAAATTGTTTTTGTCAGCGCAGGATGCAGGACTCCTCCTCGAGCTTTTCCTCCTCATTTCGCTCTTCTTCTTTTCGTAATTAAATTGACCGTTAAGCTGGCACTCAGAGAAAGAGACAGGGCATAGAAAGAAAGCAAAAAAATCATAATTTTCCTGGTATACTCTTTGCAAAAAGTTTTCTTAAACTCTTATGTCTTATTTAAGGATAATTTACCTAAATATACCTTTCTTTTCTTATACTGTTTGTTTATGCCTCTGGAATAATTTTCTTCCTTGGCTGATATCCTTTTTTGCGTAAAAGAGTTCTATGTTTTAGTAGAATTTTTGTTAAAAATATCCTTGATCTTTCGCCTTGTCGATCGTTGGCAAGCTTCGTGAGCTGCTCGTGTGAAAAGCCGAACCACCAGGGCACAGTGTGGGTATTGCTTTTTAGATAAAGTATCCTCGGCAAATAGTTTTTCTAAACTCTCATTTCCCAAATCTTATTAGGGATAATTTATGTAAATATACCTTTCCTTTCTTATATTGTTTGTTTATGCCTCTGGAGTAATTTTCTTCTTTGGCTGATATCCTTTTTTGCGTAAAAGAGTTCTATGTTTTAAGAATTATTGTTATCCTTGATCTTTCACCTCGTCGATCGTTGGCAAGCTTCGTGAGCTGCTCGTGTGAAAAGCCGAACCACCAGGTTACAATTTCGGGACAATTTTAAGGATAGTCATCGCTGTCACATGAAAAGAGCAATTTGTTTATTTGGTAACAGATTTGCAAATATTTTCTGCTCAAAAACCTTTCCCGCTGCCCATCCGGAAGAGTCCTTGCAGAGTATGAAACGCTTCGTTTTCAAATCACTCTGCGGGCCCTTTAATGAGCCAAAAGAATGGGCCCGATGGGCGGGCGGGAGGAGTGGATTCGTTATGCAAATGTTCTAGCCCCATTGAATTTGATGGGCGCGCATTCATAAATGTAATTATAATGTACGAGTACGTTCCACACCGATGAACAACTGCATGCGGACACAGCGCAGCGCAGTGGTGATGCAGCGGCAGGGCTTTCGCCGATGATGATGATGGTACGGCCAAATAATGGGCGATGAATAATGCATGATCGCACTCCTTAATCAACGGCAACGAGCGACATTTAATTTTAATTTTTATTAATTATGACAGAGCAGTGAAAGGGATGCGTAATCCGTAATCCGTAATCCGTAATCCATTCGTTTACGAATTCTGATTACTGAATGGGAGTTTGGAAATGGCAATGGCAATGGTATAGGCAGTGGAAATGGAAATGGAAGTGGAAGTGGAAGTGCAAATGACAGCTGTTGTGTGGTGGGTACCCACCTACCTACGTATGTGGGAGTCATTTTCGTTTGTGGATGCAGGTGGCGTTGTGGATCGTGGATCGTGGATCGTGGACTGTGGAAGCGCTCGGCTAATGTCGCTCGGCTTTCCTATAAAATCGATCAGTTGTCTTTCACCAGTCCATCGGCGAACACAAGCCCCTCTATCGCAATAAATCGAAATGTTTCTGAGCTTCCTGGTGGATTGTTGCTTTTGTCGCGACGATAAAGACGCCGAGATGCCGCCACCGCCGCCGCAGCCGCAGCCGCAGCCCCAGGAGACACCGATCGTGGTGCCTGCACCACGCAAATGGTCCATGCCGATGGAGATTCGGATTGGCAAGAGCCAGTCCCCAAAGCCGTTGCCGTTGACACCGCCGTCGCCACCGCCGACACCGCCACCACCGCCGGCACTGGTCGCACGTCCGCCGGGTCCCTCGCCGTTCACCTTTATGAGCATCTGGAATCCCATGGACCTGGAGGCCCTGTGGTCCGAGGAGGAGGGCTTCGAGGATCCCCGCAATCCCGAGCTTTATATCTGAGGCCGGCTTCATTTTGTTTAATTAAAATCCTTTTTTGCCATAATCCAATTACGCGAAAAGGCAAAAAAGTCGAATGACAACAAATGACATAAAGGCCAGACTAACGAAAGGGGTAAATGGTATATAAAAAACTAACCAAAAGGCAGTAGTAAAAAATAGTAGCATTCAAACATAACCGCACACACACACACACAAACAAACACACACACACACAGAGACACACACATACGTATGGCACAATAATGGGCAAACAAAAAAAAATGTAAAGTTTGTTTGAAACAAAATGCAAACAAACAATGCAATAAAATTCAATTACAACAAATTTTTAATTAACTTTTTGCAATCAAAGCGAAAACCAAATGAGGGTCCCCCCCCAAAACTCCTCTCCCCCTCCTCTTCCCGGCGCAAAGTCGCATAAACAATTGAAAGCCAATATACCCGCAACCTGCACAATAGGAGCAACAAAAAGGCTCATATCATTTGGCATTTGGGATTACTGAATGCTATTTTGATTAACACGATTGAGTTGCCCGTGTGTAGACAGGCTTAGTCGTATTACAATATTGGAGACCAGAGAGTAACCAGAAACAATTATAATAGTTGGATAAATAAAGCCTTACTTGGTGTTCTTGGAAAATTACCGAGAAGTTTGCCATAGCGAGATCACATTACTGGAACGTGGAGTTCTGGAAACCAGTGTGGCTGGGCTCTGCTGTTTTCTTGGGTAAATAAAGTTGAGCTTGTGATGGGGTCGAATATTATCCAACTGGAACTGTGCGAGTTAAGTCCGTAAGCTGCGCGGATAATTTGCAGTAATCATCTTTGGTGAGCCTAAAATAGGTAACTAATATTACAAAAAATCAGTATAACATCATTAGGACACTAGATGGTTTTTGAATTAGTAGTGCAATCTCTGAAAGTTCTGCTTAAACCAAACCAAATACAAGGTTTATAAATCCTAGATGGATGTGCTATTTTACTTATAGTGCAAAGACTCTTATAGATACCTTAACTTTATCATATCTCGACCATCCAAGGACCCATGCAGACCCTGAGAAACGTTTGGAATTAGAGATCGTGATTATAAAACTTTCCATGCAGAATTGGCACTGCGAGAGAACTCTCTACTTGGCCCCCACATATGGCCATTTCCATAGGCAATGTATGTGGTTTTGGGAGACTATATAGTAGTGCAATCTCTGGAAGTTCTGCTTAAACTGAAACAAAAACAAGGTTTATAATAATTCCTGGAATTCCTAAGTATTTGTGCTCTTCAGATAATATTACAAAGACTCCAGATACCTTAAACTTTAAGGATTAAATTATATAGAGCTTAGCTCTGGATCATATCTCGACTAATCCCAAGTCAGCGATGCCCATCCAAGGACCTATGGAGTGTCAAGTCTTGAGAAACAAAGTTTGGAATTGGGAAGACATTGTTCCGCAGAATTAAGTACAATAATTTCGTTTGATTATAAAACTTTCCATGCAGAATTGGCCGCCACACAAATGTGTGCATTAGAAACAAAAGAAACTCATTTGCTGGCGCACGATTCCCAATCGGTTAAAGGTGAATGGGCGGAAACCCTTTTAGCGTCCGTCCATCTATCTATCTATCTATCTATCTATCGGTGGGGGGGATCTGTGACCCGCTGCCACCCCCGGCACCTGGGCCATTTTCCGCGCTATCTGCGAGCAACCAACAAACCAACAAGCAAAATAAAGGGACAACCTTTACGCCCGCAATCGAGGGAAGGACAACTTTTAGTGCGACATTCGCGCGGCAAGTTTGCAGAAGTAGAGAAGAGCCAACGACACCTAAACCGACTAATGGCCAAAGTCACCTCCTGCACCGGGAAAAGGGTTAAGTGCAGCAGGAGCAGGAGGAGCAGGAATAGCAGGAGGCACCCATTGTGAGCCATTTGTTTGCGGGAATTGCATTCGTGGCCGGGAAATTACATTTTCCGTGCACTGTTTTTCGCTTTCGCGGTGATTTCACTGGCTCATTGTTTGCTGTTTCTGTTCCAGCTTCTGTTTCAGGTTCAGCTTCAGGTATTGTGTCTGTTTCAGTGGCTGCTGCTGCTGCTGCTGCTGCTACTGCTGCTGTTGCTGCTGCTGCTGTTTCGGTGGCAAAGTTGCAAAAGTTGTTTGCCAGTTGGCAGTCTGAAGTGTCTGAGAAACCGTTTGCCACATCGACATACTCGCCTGCCACTCCGCCCGCCCACACAATTAATGCCAAATGTTTCGGCTTAAAGCCCAGCCTGTTGTTTGGTTTTCCTCCAATTAACTCCGCCAATTGCCACTCGCACACCCATCGCCACTGCCACTGCCACTGCCACTGCCACTGCCACCTCCCAAACAGGTTGGGGATTAATCGGGAATGAAGTTCTGGGAGGAGCACGGAATCCGGAAAAGCCCAAAGCCGGCAATCTTTTCACGCACGCGACCCGTCCGGATCCAATCCGATCCGATTCGGGAGCAACTTTCTGCCCTCGAGCTTTGCGTTTAATCCATTAGTTTCCTTAACTTTTCGAAACTAGAATGCCTACCCCACAATCACCGCTTTTTATCTCATCCCCTAGAAGTCGGGGCAAATAAAATACAATACGAAACAATAGCCAAATATGTTAATGTTTGGTGACTAGCAGCGGGATTTTCACCTTCAATAATAGGCTTACTTATTGTAAGCCTGCTCTTATTGTTTATTTCTTGAATTAAAGTGCCTTACTCGCACTTTTG